>OVBA01006801.1:0-16104 GCA_900406435.1 Lepidium aucheri
AGAAAAATGAGTTATTTTTCCAAAACATGTGAAATCTTTAAAATCATAAAATATCAAAAATGACACGAAATATTATTTTTAGAAAGTTATAACTAACAAATTTGCAGAGAAAATGAGTTATTTAGTAAAAACATGCAAAATTTATAATATCTTACAATTTATCAAAAATGATGTGAAATGTTATTTTTAGAAGGTTATAACTCACAAATTTATAGAAAAATGAGTTACTTTTCAAAACATGTGAAATTCATAAAATCATAAAAATATCAAATATGATGTAAAATGTTATTTTTAGAAGGTTATAACCCACAGAATTGCAAGATAATGAGTTATTTAGTAAAAACATGCTAAATGTATAATCTCCTACAAGTAATCAAAAATGATTTGAAATGTTATTTTTAGAAGGTTATAACTCACAAATTTGTAGAAAAATGAGTAATTTTTCCAAAACATGTGAAATCTATAAAATAAGAAAAATATTAAAAATGACATGAAATATTATTTGTAGAATGTTATACCCACGAATTTGAAAGAAAATGAATTATTTAGTAAAAACATGCAAAATCTATAATTTCTTACAAGTAATCAAAAATGATGTGAAATGTTATTATTAGAAGGTTATAACTAACAAATTTGTAGAAAAATGAGTTATTTTTTCAAAACATGTGAAATCTATAAAATCATAAAAAAGGTTATAACCTACAAATTTGAAAAAAAGAGTTATTTTGGAAAAACATGTAAAATCCATAATCTCCTACAAGTAATCAAAAATGATATGAAATGTTATATTCTTAGTAGGCTATAACACACAAATTTGTAGAAAAATAAGTTATTTTTCTAAAACATGTAAAATTAATAAAACCATAAAAATATCAAAAATAACATAAAATATTATTTTTATAATGTTATAATCCACGAATTTGCAAGAAAATAAGTTACAGAAAATGATTTATTATTACATCAGAGAGACATTATTATGATGAGAAATTGAGAATATGAATCTTCAGTTTGCAAATGGTTTCTCCTTGTTGATGGGAAAGTTGTGATCCACCCAATCTAAGTAGCCACCTCCCACGTTTATCACTTTTTTGAATCCCTATTTTATTATATTAAAGATGATATGAACTGAATTATTAGTCTGAGAGTGTTTGTTTGTTTATGTGTGTCCATTCATAGATTTAAGGAACTACTTACTGCAGCAAGAAGTTCACTTGTAGCATTTAAGGATCTAGCTCCACTCTGACAACCCTGTAATTGTATCATTACCAGATTCACATGAAAAGGTTTGAAAGCAGTGATTTTGTCATGTGAATATGATGGGGAAGAAGAGTTACCACAAGGATATCATCAGCTGGGTTTAAAAGAGAAGAGACTTGATCCAAGAAGTCTTGATTCTTCACTCTACCTAGAGATCACAAACACAAGCCTTTGAATTGTGTTGGTCCATAACTAAAAGTGAGTTGATATTGATTACAAATACCTTGAGGTGTGTTGAACATGTAAGGAATGTTGAGGATCTTTAGTGCTTTACAATGGCCTCTCCTAAACTCTTCCTGAGTCCTGCATGTACAAGGAATTAACAACTCTCAACTGGTACATGCATAGTGATGATATTGATACACTAGCTCACCTAACATCAAGATACTGATGCCCAGATTGGAGGAGATTCTTAGCTTGGCTCACATCAACACTAACAACTTCTTCAGCCTTTGAGCTAGTGATTGATTGAGACATCCTCTCTAGTCTCTATCTTCTTTGTGGAACAAAAGATGAATCTTCGAGGAAGAGAGCAGAGAATGAATAAATATTCCACAAATCAGACCTAACACGTTTCATTTTTCTATTGATCAATATAAATAATAGTTTTAACCACTAGAAAACGTGATCACTTCTCACTATCTAAAGGGAAAAACTTAGCTAAAGACACAAGTTTCTTGTGTAAACTGAATTTAGTAATAAAAGACAAGAGAAACTATGTTGTCGATGGAAACAAAGTTATGGTGATGGAATTGCGCAACTAACGTGAGCATGAATGTGTCATTGTATTGGATGAGACGTTAGGTAGAGATGACGATATGACGTGTTGTACTTCCCCCACTTCTATTTTACTATTAAATTAAGGACAAGACGGAATCAAAGTGCCACGTTCTATGGAATCCATTCCTGATCCCATTCGATAACTTTAATTACACAAACTTAGAACGAGACCATTCCAACAAGATAAGATTGTTATCGACAGCATTTGATACACTGTTCTTATCTAATACAAAAGCATCAACTGATCACCAAACAAGTAACTACACACACATACACAATGATCATTCATATGTGGGAAAAAGAAACTAGAAGGACTTTGAGCTATGTGTATATATACAGCTAATGTACACATGCAAAGAACAACAACACAAAACAATTCAGAACTTGTTGATCCGAGAAAACCAGCACAGCATCTACCAGTATCGCGAATTCAGTGGCTTTACCTCTATACATATCCACCATGATCAACCATTCATTGTCATTTGGAATGTCAGATCAATGCAAATTTGGACCTGATCCACTAACCGCACTTATACGTGTGTTCAGCCGCTATAAGCCGGTAGTAAATCTACTGGCTTTGACTGGTAAATCTACTCGTACTTGTATCTGTGTTTGGAGTGTCTCGCTTATGTACCTGCAACAAAACAACAAAAACATTTGTATTGAACCCAAAACAAAAACTACAAGTAGTCAAAAGATTAAGTCTAGCGGGATCACCTCAGAAGACATAGTCTCGGTTCTTATATCATGCTTGCATACTGGGCAAGATGTACCCCATTTCGTCAACCAAGAGTCGATGCAACTCAAGTGAAAAACTACAATACGAGCTTCAAGTTAAGCAACAGATATAGAGATAACAGTTTAAGTGGAAAGCTTCAAGTTAAAAAACCCAAAAGTCTTCTGATGGGTAATACCAAAAAGACGTACAGATTCAGTGCTTAACTATTTAACTCGAATTGACAGGAAAGGAATATCTTTTGTACCCTCAACCCAAAAAGCAGAAAGAACTATCATAGAAAAGAATCAATTTTGGGAACTTATGATCTAAGTGAAACCTATCAAAGTCTTCATATATTAAGCATATGTTTCCTGTTTCCATGATTCCATTACCATGTTTGCAGGGGAGAAGTCTGAGGTTTTCTCCATATCTGTAATCCTCCAGGCAAATAGCACATGTTTCTCCAGCCTTGTGATGAGCAGAATCAGAGAAGGTGAAGGAGTGGAGAGAGTGTACCAGCATTGCATCTACCCTCAGAGTACGGTTGTGCCTCCCACGCCATTGGGTCCAGTGTCTAGGTGCAAAGAAGGCGAGCAAAAGGAAAGTGACAATTAGAAGAAGAGAGAAGAACGAGATGGCGAGTACAGTCCAAGCGCTTCCTTTGCTAGGTGGAAAAAGACAGCATTCACTCTCTCGACCTCTCGCATACTTTCTCAAAATCTCACCGGCGACATTTGAAACAAAGACTGCATTGATTGTTATGTCCTGAGGGTTCACCTTCACTGTGCAAAAAAGAGAAGTCTTTGTAATCGGCGTTGACTAAATTTGACACCAATAGGAGAGACGAAGAAGAAGAAGATATGGGTGCTTACTAACGACGAGATCTTCATTGTCTATATTGTCATATACGATCACAGCTTGAAAACCTGAGTTCTGTGCATTGAGAAGCTTATCTTCAAAAGAACATTCACCTCGGATTATCAACGCCAACTTTGTTCTCTGTTGTGTCCAATTGGTGTGAAGGAGCAGCGGTGAGCAACCATCGAGAGGATCTGCGACGTAGAGAGCTCCACAAATTCCGTTTTTGGTCACAGAGCCGTCTATAATGAAGAACCCAGATTCACAAATCAGATTTCTTCATACAAATCATAAAACAAAAGAAGGTAAAAAAGGGAGATTTAGACCAAATTTAGCAGGAAGATCAGCGAAAGAGGCAGAGATGGAATTGAGGACGACAGTGGCGAGAGAAACACGAAAGAGAGAAGAAGCTGCAAGTAGACAGCTTGAGACGTAAAAGAGTCTCATTTCTCTTTGTCGGGCGTAAAGTTGGATCGGAATCGATGGCGTTTCAGTTTCAGCCACATTGGTTTCTACACCCAAACCTTCTACTCTCTTCAGAGGCTTTTCGAATAAAATATAAATAATTATCTGTGATATTCCAGCGTGGCGTCTATGGAACTAGTATAAACTTTTGGCAACGCTAAGCGCATTACGGGCGCGTGACAACAAAACCTCGGTTTTTTTTTGTCAACATAAAATTTTTATAATTATAAAAAGAAAGATTAACTCAAAGTAAAAAAAAACACTGAACACATAAGGTAATCCTTTATAATTACGAGTGAGAAAATTACTGTTATGATTAAGAAAATGTTGAATTACAGAGAGTAAAATTTTTTAAAGAATTTTTTAGCCTCGAAAAGTTTTTTAAGAAAAAGAAAAAAGCATGTTAGTTGTTACGTATATAAATTATTTTTAAAACATCTGAGCAATCTGTCGCAAAATAATATTTACAAAATATTTTTTAACACCTACTTAATTTTAGGTGTAAAATTTATTTTATACTATTTATACTATTTTTAATTAATTTATGGAGTAAAATCTTAAAAAGGTTATTTTCACCCTTTTTTATTTTTTATATGATTTTTACATATTTGATCTTTATATATTTTATATTTTTGGCATGTATGCTCATCTTTTGGATAAATTATGGACTATAGCCTAAGAAAATCATTTTTCACTCACGTTTATGGTTATTTATTATAATTTATAGATTTTACATTTTATGTATTTTTTTACGGCACATTTGATGTATTTTATACTCATTTTTATTCACTTTTATATTTATTTTTGATAATACATAGATTATATTTATTTTTGTTTATATACTTAATTTAATTTAATTTGTGGAGCGTATCTTTTTGATCCACTTTTGTTCTTTAGGTCACACAATAATATCATAACATAATAATAAAAAGTAAAACAAAAAGTAATTTTTTCATGTATTGATGAGAAGAAAGATAAAGATTGAATGACATTAATTGAAAAATAAAATTATTGTGGAGACTGAATAAATAGTGTTTGTGGTGAAATAGACAAAAGAGAAAGTGAGAGAGTTAAGAAGAAGGAAGACCGTCGGATTTGAGGAAAAACAACGAAAAGGATTTTGGTCTTTTGCATTGATCCTTCTTTTTCTCTCTTTTCTCTTATTAGTAAGTTTCTTCCACATCTCAAAGCTCATTTGCGATTGGAAATGGCTTTATGTTTCTTATTGAAAGCAGCCGTAGTTGCTCTCTGTATTATTGTTTTTGTTGAGAGTGTTGGTGGTAGCTACGTGAAGTATGACACCAAAGCTAGACTGGTTCAAGGGAAACTTAATGTTCATCTTGTTCCTCATTCTCATGACGATGTTGGGTGGTTGAAAACCGTTGATCAGTACTATTTTGGATCTAAAAACAAAATCCAGGTACGTAATATATCATATATATGCATTCATGTAACTCTAACGTACGTAGTTAATACTTAATACTATTCCCAATTATGTATGATTCAGAACGCTTGCGTGAGGAACGTGCTGGACTCTGTGGTCGATTCTCTGATTCGTAATCCCAATAGAAAGTTTGTATATGCAGAAATGGTATGTAAATGACCTACTTTGTTAATGTTTTGGTCACAGATCATGTTATCTTCTTATCATAATTATGTTTGAGAAGGCTTTCTTTACGCGTTGGTGGGAAGAGCAAAGCCCTGAGATGCAAGAACAAGTTAAGAAACTAGTCAAATCCGGGCAGCTAGAGTTTGTGTAAGTTGGTCATTAGTGTAAAACAATGAAAAACAGAATGAGTAGAGAAGTAACGTGAGTGTAATGTGTGCAGCAATGGAGGATGGAGTATGAACGATGAAGCAACTTGCCATTACATAGATATGATTGATCAAACCACAATGGGACATCGCTTTATAAAGAAGAACTTCAATATAACTCCACGTGCTGCTTGGCAAATTGACCCTTTTGGTCATTCCTCTGTCCAAGCTTATCTCCTTGGAGCTGAGGTTCTTATACTCACTTTCTTTTCTTCATAGCATAACAAGTTTCCTTTTCCTTTTTGATAAGATTTTGTTTGTGCAGTCAGGGTTTGATTCTCTGCATTTCTCAAGAATTGATTACCAAGACAGAGAAAAGAGAAAGTCAGAGAAGTCCCTAGAATTCATCTGGAGAGGATCTAAAACTTTCGGTTCTTCTTCTCAGATATTCACCAATGTCTTCCTTGTTAATTATAGCCCACCTTCTGGCTTTCACTATGAAGTCAGCGATACTTACATCCCCCTTCAGGTTCGTCTTTTTCATTTGGTTTTCTTGTTTGCTTTGAGAATCCAATTGATTCACTGGTTACTTGCAGGACGACCCTCGTTTTGATGGCTATAACATCAAAGAGGCCGTTGATAATTTTGTCAATGCTTCTCAATTTTATGTAAGTTTGAAGAATCTTTTCTTTATTGATTGTTGTGCACGCAAGTGTGTAAACTTGGACTCTGAAAGTAATGAATATGATAATGGTAGGCTAATGTAACTCGAGGGAACCATGTGATGTGGACAATGGGTGATGATTTTCAGTACCAGTTCGCTGAATCCTGGTTCAGACAGATGGACAGACTAATCCATTATGTTAACAAGGTTTTGATTTCTCTTCTTGCTCAAGCAAATCCATTATGTCTGTATTCTCACTGATTCCATTCAACATTTCCAGGATGGTCGTGTGAATGCCTTGTACTCCACACCATCTCTCTATGTTGATGCCAAGGATGATGCCAATCTAGTTTGGCCTCTCAAGACAGAGGACTTTTTCCCGTGAGTGCTATGTATTGATTTTTAACCATTTAAGTTCCTTCTTTAACGTCTATTCTTGCAGATATGCAGATAAGGCACACGCCTACTGGACTGGCTACTTCACTAGCCGTCCTGCTTTTAAACGATATGTTCGAGCTCTTAGCGGATACTACTTGGTATTGAACTGCATCCCAGAGACAGATTTCACATTTCCTAGTCACTGAGATTCAAACATGAGCATATAACCTTGCTTTTGTCTCTCTTTTTCCAAAACAGGCTGCAAGGCAACTTGAATTTCTAGTGGGCAAGAAATCTGGAGGTCCAAACACTAACAGTCTAGGAGTTGCTTTAGGAATAGCGCAGCACCATGATGCTGTCACTGGAACTGCTAAGCAGCATGTAACTGATGATTACATGAAACTCCTAGCTGTTGGTGCCTCTGAGGTAAGATACTGTCTACAATTCTATATGAAAAACTCTTTATTGTTTTTTTGCTTGTAGTTTTCCTCATACACTATTTGTAGGCAGAGGCTGTTGTGAGTTCTGCACTGGCATGTCTATTGAACAAGGCACCAAATAGTGGCTGCACAAACCCTGCAATAGAATTCAGACAGGTTAAGTCTCCATGAACATGGTGTTGTGGAGTATACTGAGTAAAACTATAGAGTATGTACTCCCTCTAGTAATCACCTGGTTTATGACATTTCTCTTGTAATCAAATGAACAGTGCTCGTTGATGAATATCAGCTATTGTCCAGCGACAGAAGAAACCATTCCTAGCCAGAAGAGCTTGGTAATTTCCATCAGTACATTTCTTAGAAATCTGTAAGATATAA
Source organism: Lepidium aucheri (assembly GCA_900406435.1). Taxonomy (NCBI): domain Eukaryota; kingdom Viridiplantae; phylum Streptophyta; class Magnoliopsida; order Brassicales; family Brassicaceae; genus Lepidium; species Lepidium aucheri. The sequence continues at coordinate 7,694 of OVBA01006801.1, forward strand.
CTCAGGTCTCCAACTATCTCAGTTGTTTTTCAGATTCTGGTGGTGTATAACTCCCTTGGATGGAATCGCACAGAAATCATCAGAATGCCGGTTATATTTCAAACGTTTACTTGCCCTTTGAGATGAATTTGAATGTTAAACTAAGAGTAATGGTATGTACCAGGTCAATGATGCAGGTCTAAGTGTGGAAGATTCATCTGGAAACAACCTTGATGCTCAATACATCCCCATGGACAATGTCACAAGCAGCCTCAGAAGTTTCTATACAAAAGCTTATTTAGGAAATTCTTCAACGCAGAGTCCAAAATATTGGCTTGTGTTTAAAGCAACAGTACCACCACTTGGTTGGACTACATTCTTCATATCTAAATCATCTGCAGAAGGTATGGAGAAACAAAATACTCATGTGCCTTTCCCTCATGATTCTGATCTTTTCTTATCATGCATGATAGATATAGGAAGCAACAATCACACACACTCTTCAGTGAACAATAAGATGGAAGTTGGTCCTGGGAATCTAAAAATGCAGTTTTCTCCTGACTCTGGTCTCCTCGAACGGATGTACAACTCCAAAACCGGAGTAACATCTCGTTTACAATAACATGTTGTTTGGTACAATAAAGATTTAAACACAAGCAATTGCTTATGAAATACTATCTTTCAGGCTGACATAATGGTGAATCAGAGCTATTTCTGGTATACTTCAAAGTATGAGAACGCAGTAGAACCTCAGGTTTCTGGTGCGTATATATTTAAACCTAATAGTACCTCAGCTTATGCAGTTTCTTCATCAAAGGTGAGTCTATGAATCATTACTACAATTGATATATGATGGTGTATACTCACATATATAGTAAACAATGGTGCAGCCAAAATTGGAGATACTGCGAGGGGCTTTGATAGATGAGGTACACCAGCAGTTTAGTCCTTGGGTTTCACAGGTAATCAAGTCAAACAAGTTGCAACCATTTGAGAATTCTTAGTTAGTTGATACGTAGTTATGTTATGTAGGTGGTAAGATTATACAAAGACAAAGAGCATGCCGAGTTTGAGTTCACTGTAAGTGCATATATGGTGTTCAATTAGCTTATATTTAATGGAATCAGAAAGATGGTTCAGGCTCTCATTATCTTAAGCAGATTGGTCCAATTTATAGTGGTAAAAGTCAAGATATAGGGAAAGAGATAATCAGTAAGATGGTAACAAACATGACTACAGATAAGACCTTCTATACCGACTCTAATGGAAGAGACTTTCTCAAACGGGTATTAAATGAGACTGTGTTACAAAGATGCTCAAATAACACACTTTGTAAAATCTTTGAACAGAAACTACACTCTGTTTGTTGCTTTGCAGGTCCGGGATAATCGATCAGACTGGCATCTGGAAGTGAATGAGCCAATAGCAGGAAACTACTACCCGGTAAACTACTTACGTGAGGCAAAAGCAAGATCTAATTTGGATTTTCATGTGATTGGCTTCACAGTTTTAACGCTTTGTTAGTGTGAGTCATCAGCTTACTCTCGGGATGTACACGAAAGACGAGAAAGCAGAGTTGTCAGTGTTAGTTGATAGGTCAACTGGAGGTGCTAGTATCAAGGATGGTGAAATAGAGTTGATGCTTCACAGGCGTACGTCCATGGATGACATGAGAGGAGTTCAAGAGAGCCTTGAGGAAACTGTATGTGTGAATGGTAACTGCACAGGATTAACGGTACGAGGATATATAGCTAAGGTATAACTCGTGAAACTCGTGATTCATACTCTGTGTAAATGGTCAGGTTCGTGGCAGCTACTATGTAAGCATTAACAAAGCAGGAGAAGGAGGAAGATGGAGAAGAGATACTGGACAAGAGATATACTCTCCTCTTATAATGGCATTCACACACGAGAACAAAGACAAATGGAAAGCCTCTACTACTTTAAAAGGTTATGTAATGGATCCTCTCTACACATTGCCTCCAAATGTTGCTCTCATCACTCTTCAAGAGCTGGATAATGGGGATGTTCTTCTCCGACTAGCTCATCTCTACGAGGCTGGAGAAGACAGTGATTACTCGAAAGTTGCTAAAGTGGAGTTGAAGAAGTTATTCTCTGAGAAACTCGTAAGAAATGAAAACACTTGAATCATCATTCTACAAATAGAAACGAAAACATTCATGAATTCATATATTGATTGATTGATATTTGTAGATTAAACAAGTGACAGAAATGAGTTTGTTAGCAAATCAAGAGAAAGCAAAGATGAAGAAACAGAAGAAGTGGAAAGTGGAAACCGAAGAAGATGAAGTTTCTTCATCGCAAAGAGGCGGATCTGTTGATTCATCGACTTTACTTGTAGAGCTTGCTCCAATGGAGGTTCGTACTTTTTTGCTTCAATTTTTTCCCAAACAACAGAGAAGAAGAAAGTTGTTTCTCGGATGATTCATTAAAAGTTTAAAACAGAAAACAGATCTTCTCGTACTCTGCACGGGAAGACCATTGGACTATGTTAATGGGCCTATATTGGGTATTTAAAGCCCATTTAAAGGAAATGAATACACGAACGAGCTTTTTTTTTTTTTTTTTTTGGCTTGTCGCTTAAGTAGCACTGAAAAAAAAACAAAAAAGTACCTTTGGTAAAAAAAAAAAAAAAACAAAAAAGTACTAACATCGGAGAAAGAAGAAGTATAATCGTAATCGGAAATGGCCAGATACGATCGAGCTATTACTGTTTTCTCTCCCGACGGCCATCTCTTTCAAGTCGAGTATGCCCTTGAAGCTGTCCGGAAGGGTAACGCCGCCGTCGGAGTCCGTGGCACTGATACCGTCGTCCTTGCCGTCGAGAAGAAATCTACCCCTAAGCTTCAGGATTCTAGGTTTTATTTCGATCTCTGGTTTTATATAAGTGTTATTTTGAATCGCTTGGTTTATTGAGTTGCTAATACGTGACTGATCATTGATGATACGACCTGTTTAGACTTGAATCACTCTGGCTAAACAATATGTGAAATTTGTGGAGAGATAAGTGTGTTATCTGTTTGTAAGTAGTTGGAAGATTAAGCTAATGTCTCCTTTCTATTGCCTGTGCTTGTTTCTGACAGATCAGCCAGAAAAATTGTGAGCCTTGATAATCACATTGCTTTGGCATGCGCTGGACTTAAGGCTGATGCCCGTGTGTTGATTAACAAAGCAAGGATCGAGTGTCAAAGCCACAGGCTTACACTAGAGGACCCAGTTACTGTCGAGTACATCACCCGCTACATTGCTGGCCTTCAACAGAAGTATACCCAAAGTGGTGGTGTCAGACCCTTTGGTCTCTCTACTCTTATCGTTGGTTTTGACCCTTACTCTCGTGCTCCATCTCTATATCAGACTGATCCATCTGGCACTTTCTCTGCTTGGAAAGCTAATGCTACTGGGAGAAACTCTAACTCTATTAGAGAATTCCTTGAGAAGAACTACAAAGAAACCTCTGGCCAAGAAACTATTAAACTCGCAATCCGTGCTCTGCTTGAGGTTTGCCCTCTCTCTTGCTGATAAAACTAAATAATAATAACTAGAGATTTGGATTATTTGAGGATTTCACGTCTTTGAGATCATATGTATTTGTATGTCCTAGCCTGAGCTAACAGCTTAAGCTGATACCGGCTTTGCAATGCAGGTTGTTGAGAGTGGAGGTAAGAACATCGAGGTTGCTGTAATGACACGGGAAAAAAGTGGGCTGCACCAGCTAGAGGAAGCTGAAATTGATGCAATTGTGACCGAGATCGAAGCTGAAAAGGCGGCCGCAGAAGCAGCCAAAAAGGGCCCTCCAAAGGATACTTGAGAAACAGTATCTCAATAGAGCCAATAAGGCCACGCTTTCATTCTTAGTTGTACGTTTTGTTTGGTTCGAAGGCCTTACTGCACAACATGTCAGGATTGATTAGATATTTTGTGTTTGCTTTATTGTGTTATGTTTGCTGGTTGGTTCACATACAAAAGTACTTACCTAGAAACAAGATCAAGTGCATTTCGTTCAAGGTATATTGGTGATTTTGATAAGCTCTTAGCCAAATGTACAAGAACAGTTTTCAAGTTTGCCAAAACAAAACAGTCTTGGTAACGGAAACACATAAACTTTCTCACACCGCATGAAATAAACAAAACAATCGATCAGACAGAATTAGAAAAGCATATCAAGGAAAATAGTACGCATCATATCTACATATTAACATAACTTACATGGAAGAAAACTCTCGGTGAATGGGAGAATAATAGGATTCACAAATTTAGTACGAGCTCTTTTTTCTTTTTCCAGATTCTTGTATGGATATTGTAAGTACACCAATGTGTCTCTGTCACACATACAATCTAATACCGTAATTTCATTAAAGAATCAGATTATATGTGTGACACAGACACACAAGTGTATTTACAACGTCCATACAAGAATGTGGAAAAGGAAAAAAAACCTAGTACTAGATTTGTGAATCCTACCGTTCTCCCATTCACCGAGAGTCTTCTTCCATGTAAGTTATGTTAATATGTATATGTAGCTATGATACAGATCAAATGTAGTAGGATCAACATCAAGAGTACCTAACAATTCCATGCGTTTCTGATGTGATGCTTAGAATGCTAAATCAGAGGGTTGTGTTTCTCTAAAGAACTCTCCCTACTATTTAAGGAATTACTCTTGCTGTGACTGTCAGTTTCCTATTAGTAGTCAGCAGAACAATTAGCCTACTTCTTTCCCGAGACGTGAACGAGCATACCAGTTGCATTTGAACATAAAAGTGACTGATGATGGTAAACGTCACCACTCTTGTATTTCATCATCTTCAGATATCTCACACTCTTCATCCGTCTCTTCCTCCATTCTTGCAAACGCATCAGGAATTGTCCTGTAGCTTAGCCATTTTAGTATGGGGGTGTACTCTGTGGCCATCACTGATATATCTGCCACTCTTGACCGCTCAGAACTTGAGTTACTCTGCTCTTTCAGATTATTCTGCGTTCATGCATCAAATTTGTAAGCATATAGAGAAACTTTGGACATGTATAATTAGTTTCTTTATCTGAGAAAGGGAAAAAACCCTGACCTTGGTTTGTATTGAGGACTGCTCCACTTGCCAGAGTTTTGGCTTTCGAATCACGTGCCATCTGCATATTCATGATACGAATTAATCAATAATATTAATTTTAAACATACAAAGTACAATAGAATTAACTGGAATCCGTTTGTAAAAGAAACCTGGATGACCATGGCTGCTTGTTACCATACAACACACCACGAACAGCTACTGAGGCTCCAGCTGACTGCAAAACGTCCTCTGTTTTGTTATGCCCACTCATCTTTCCTCTTATATCTGCGAGAAGGAGATCAGCATCTGCCAAATACGAAGAAACACACCAGGCATCTTCTATGGCTCCGTCGCTCACAAAATCTAGCACTTCATAAGCGTTATGAGTCTATATTAGAAAAAGTTTAGGCTGGAAAAGCACGCACACATATAAGTTTAAGTATGCTCTCGAGTGTCATTCTACCAAGGAGGGCAAAAGTGCATTTGCTACTATTAGAGAGTTGAGACGAGATAGTAGTTGATACCATTCTCATGCAGGAAATCCACAACTCGCCATGCCTGTCCATGAGCTTGGGAGAGAACCTTCTCTGGCGCATCCATTTTCAGTGGTAACCTTGCAAACTGGTCATGTACAAGAGAGATGCTGCAATCTGACACAAACATTAGCTTAGAAGATAGAGATGATGTGCTCTATATTACATTCTCCTATATCAAAGTGACGAACTACCTGGTAGAATATCATTATCAGTCTCTCTTTTGTTGTGGAGAAACTTTCCCAGAGCATGAAACAACGAAAGGGTTTCGTCTCTACCAAAACAAGAGGATATACCACTATTCAAACCACTGTGTATTGCCTGCTCGTTTCCATGGTAACTGTTATCTGTGCGAGGCAGTGATGATTTTATATTGGTAAAATTTAGTTCTGGCTTAACGGAGAAGAGTTGCAAAGATGTAATAGCATGTCTGATGTCTCCTCCACTGGCACTCGCCATTTGATCAATATCCAGAGTCGTTACCTCACAATGCTCTTCCCTACATATTCTTTGAAGTGCCTTCTTAATTGAGTTCTTCGTAATGGGATTGAAAGCAACCTGCAAATACATACCTAGGCAATCAACTATTGTTGAAAGAAACATACGTATAAACAGATCAAGACTGCCAAAAGTTTGATAAAGCAACCTTTAAAGCCCCTGCTTGCTCAAGAGAGGACTGAAGGTCTTCCATGCTTCGCGCAGTCTGATCAGAAGAGTCTGCTTTAACACAGTCAGTGATCAATACCACTGTTGGAATCTGCGTTGATCTCACCAAGAGAGTTAAGCAGTTTTGAAGCTTATCAAATGCATGCCTTCCATTGGCTAGAGGAAGGTCATCAATCAAAAGAACAACCGGCGCCTTTTTTCCCTCAGTACGTGATGAAGAAATCACTCCATATTTCCTAGTACTCGCAACAAAGTTTTCAAACTCATCCAGCTTCGACGTGTACTTCAGTCCTAAGAAGATTAACGAAAGCAAACCAGAAAATCATTAAATTAGAACAATCATTCTCCGCTTTGAATTTGCAGTGAACTGAGCAACTAATGGATATATGTCCTTCAAGTACCTGAACTTGAGATGTGCACATGTTCTTGCCAGATTGTAGGAATAGGAGCGTTCCACTCATACACTGTGACTCCAAGGAGAGACGCAATCAAATGGATAGTAGAAGATCTTCCGACCCCAGCTTGCCCCGTGACTAGTAGAACATTATTCCCAAAACCATCCCGCTAATACAGAAAACCCAAAATAGTGAATACTATCATCAAGCATCACAAGCTCAGAAATCAAATTATTTTTCAAAATAAACCAAACATCATTACCTTTGAGAAATCAAAACAATTTTCAAACCACAATTTAACTTGTTCAACCTGAAGAATACATGAAAAAGAGATGGATAAGCGTACATGCAACAAGGAGAAACCAGAGTTAAAATGAGAACACAGAACACAAATACCTTCTTATTGTGGACAGCAAGCTCTTCCAAGGTGCGAGGCCTGTATTTGTCAACCCATAAATCCATATCCTTCCTCCTTTCATGACCTAAACAAAACACCACAGAGCAATTAAGTTAACAGACACTAAAAGCTAAGGCATCTCGGAACAGCAATTAAAGTGAAAGCTATGGACAGAGCAGGTAAATGGCGCATACCAGAAGATACCTTAAACCCGGTTAAAGCTTCATCGAAATCTTCGAAAGACAATCTGATCTGCGTGAAATAAAAGCGAAACTCAAGACATTCATCAAGGTGAACAGCCAAACGATAAATACACACTAGGCAGAAAAAATGTAGAAACGAGTTCAGACCTTATCAATGTGAGAGATTTCTTTAGTTGCCCTAGCCTTCGAAACTCGAGCTCTCTTCGCCGCTCTAGGATTCGTTGTGGAAACACCAGAGGACCTCGATTTCGACTTGGCATTAGACCGCGATGACCTTAATACATGGTCATCTTCATCTTCCAACGGTAGTTCAACCATTTAATTTCCTTTACCCGTGGCCAAAAACTTTCAGAAAACCCTATCTTCCTAGAGTAAACGGAAGACGAACGGATTTCGATCACTCGATTAAAGGCTCAGCAAGAAATCACAATTTTCCGATTATCGGATTCTCACCAGTGTATCTTCGCCTTCCCCAGTTTTTTTCTCTTCCATTTCGGAGTGTTTGGCTCCTCGATAAACCCACGTAATGGCTATATAGTAAGGGTGTCATAATGGTCATAAGGGAGTATAAGTTAGTAAATAACTAAATATGTAAAATATCTATAAAAAATAAAAAATTTCCATTACAATAATAGAAACTACCGTAAATTAAGTGAAAAAATTATAGAAACAGAATATTTTCTTTTAAAACTATGTAAAAAATATGTATATGAATAAAAACTAAGAAAAATATGTAAAATAATTAAATATGTATAACTTTTCTTATTCTAAGAAACCTTTTTTATTATTTAGTTTAGTGTATCTTCTATATAATAAAATAATTCATTTTTTAGAATTGCTAGTTTTAATTATATGACATATAGTAACATAATATTTTAGCATATCAGTGAGGAACTTTTGGGAATAACAATACAAATATTTCGAAAATGAATTCAATTTTCATTTAATTATCTTATTAATTATCGAATTAATTAAAAGATATATTTATGATAAATGAATACAAATTTAAAACCTTAAACGATGCGGATCTAAAAATTTAAATGAAAACAAATATGAAAATCTAAGTAAATATAGTCTAAAAACCTAAATGAACATGAATCTAAAACCCTAAATGACACACCCTACGGAAATATCGAGTTTTCGATATATTTTTTATATAATGAAATTTG
>OVBA01006802.1:0-16103 GCA_900406435.1 Lepidium aucheri
GCATCCCATATTCAGAAGCATAATTGAAAGTGGGGAACTAGAGGCAATGGCATTTTTAGAAATAAATAAATAGACCATTTATATTAAGAATATTTTATAAACATTTTTTCAACCAATAATATATTTAATTCTAAATACATTATTCAACTCCAGACAAAACAATTCCACTATTTCTCTCTTGTTTTAGAAGTTTTTTTGTTGTGAAGTGACTTTATTTTAGTGGTAAGTGGTAAGTTCACTAAAAGTAAGTACAATCACATACTTAGAGATCGAGTTATACTATCTACATTATGTAAGAATTTAAGAATTTAGCTAATGACTCCGTTGTGATCCAGTATTAACAAACAAATATACTCTTTGATGTGTAACATTTTTTGTCTCTTGCATTTTTATTTAAAATATTGATTGGGGTTTATATTGATAAAAAAATTCATGATAAGAAATTTTCTAATATGTGGTCTGTCGTACCGTGAACAAAACCTCACTTTGGACATTCTATATGCCTCAGTTTTCTTGTCTCCACTTTCCAATTAGCAAACAAGAAAAGAAATTATTCTTTTCGAACTATGCCGATGCTAATGGTTACCAAAACAACTTCACTCTTTAGTATCAGTTTAAACCTTATAGCTTCACCTACATTCCAACACAATCCTCACGGCGAAGTTTGTTAAACCGACTGCTAAAATCCAAACACGTATTCATCTGATAAATTTTCAACTTTAGTACTAAAAATCTAAGAAATCGGAAGAAACTTGTTGATTCATTGTTTAGAGAGTATCACTGAAATGAGATAATCAATCTTTCTCACCTGATCTGTTTCAGATACTGGTGGAGGAATTACTTTAAATGTTCAAAGAACAATAAAGGACTTAATCATAGCTGGTGCTGCTGGTTGCTTCCTTGAGGTTTATTTCTATTGTTTCTTTGATTACTTTCTTTGTCTCTTAATTGATCTAGACTCTTGAACTTTATGGATTTTGTTGGTTATTTGTTGCAGGACCAAGTGTGACCAAAGAAATGTGGTGAGTGTGAGATCTTAATTGGTTTTAATAATCACTAAATGAAGCACACTTAATGGAGCTTAATGTGTGTGTGTTTAGGTCGTATGCGTGCTAAACAAGTGTTACGAGCATAAGAACATGCTGCTAAAATAGCATCAGCTCAAGACGCTATTGGAGATTATGATTTCTTTCTTGTTGCTATGCAAAATCTCTACTTGAAGATGCCAATGCTCGTGTTAATCTTTACATGGAGGTAAAAAAATCATTCTTGTGTCAAGTTCTTCTCATTCTAGTGGTTAGGATGATCCAACTAATGATTTAGCATCATGGGTTTGAATTCTTCGGATTTTGTCGATCCAATTGGTGATAAAAAAATCATTATTTGTCTCTCTTATGGATTCAACAGTTAACACTAAACCAAATTTTGTTGTTGTTTTTGAAGGCTAGAGCTGATGCATCATTTGTAGAGGCACTAGGATACGATGATGAGTTCAAAAAAAACTCGAATACCCGAATTCGATCCGAACCAAACAGAACTAGATCCAAAATAGGATATTTTATAAGAACTGAATCTGATCCGAACCCGAAATTTAATACTTGAACCCAACCCGAATTCACAAAATACTCGAACAGAAGCAGGTTTTGTCCCTCACCACATCGTGCATCCTAAATCTTTCTGTGCAAAAATCTTCAGGAGATTGGAAAAGGAACTAAAAGTTATAGAGTTTGTAACATGATTGAAGGAGGAGTTACACCATTACACACACCTAAAGAGCTACAAGAAATGGGATTTCATTTGACTGTTCATCCACTTACTGCACTTTATGCATCGGCTAGAGCATTGGTTGGTGTTCTCAAGACTCTTAAAATAAATGGAAGCACTCGAGATCATTTACAAAATATGGCTTCTTTTGAAAATTCAATGATTTGGTAGACTTAGAAATATGGTTTGAAATGGGAGCTAGTTACTCTAACCTTAGAAACGCTCTTGGGACAACAAAATCATGATGAGGTCCTAAATTTTTACATCAAAATAATTTAATATATCTATATATATTTAAAAGCATAACCTTAACTTAAACACCGTATTATATTGATCCATTTTGGATTAGGTAATATTGTAATATCCATAAATAATAAAAGCATAACATTAACTAAAATATCATATTATTGTCACGTAATATCTGTATTTATTATTATCACTTATAATAATAATAAATAATTATTAGCTCTTGATAAGATTCTATAGCTAATTATAGTTATTATCTAGATAATATTATTAGTTTCTTTTTTTTTAAATGTAATAAAATGGACTTAAACATTATTTGTTTGTAATCTTATTCGTTTATAATTATTTTTCTATTTGGTCGTTAACTTTATTTTCTTAATAAACTAATTATTTTCCAAATATTAAAATTTACTAGAAAATAATTATCACGTAATATCTGTATTTATTATTATAATAATAAATAATTATTAGCTCTTGATAAGATTCTATAGCTAATTATAGTTATTATCTAGATAATATTATTAGTTTCTTTTTTTTTAAATGTAATAAAATGGACTTAAACATTATTTGTTTGTAATCTTATTCGTTTATAATTATTTTTCTATTTGGTCGTTAACTTTATTTTCTTAATAAACTAATTATTTTCCAAATATTAAAATTTACACGCATTATTATTTACTCTATTTTCCTAACGAACTAACTATTTTCTTAATTGAAAATTTACACGCATTATTATATAGAGATTCTTTTGTTAAAAGGGGTCACACAAATACGACTATTCATCTGTTATTTAACAATCATATATTGTAATTAATTTTCTAATTATCCATTTAAATATTTTAAGAGAATATTTCTAAAAATTTCAATCTAAAGATTATTGGTTCGTTTAACTTAACTTGAACACCTAGCAATGTCTTTGACAGAAAAAAAACAAACACCTAACAATGTCTTATCAAGAGAATATTTCTGTATCATAGTTTATTCATATGTATAATTGCATATACTTAAAATTAAAATAGTTAGAAACTTAAATTCTTATAACTGATTCTAGATTTTTCGTCTAAGTTATTTTACAATGTAAACATTAAGTTAATACAATAGATAATAACTCATTTTAACTAATGCCTTATATTTAAGGTATATCATATAAAAGATACCTTTAGAGTATATCCATATGATTTTTGGATCCTAAATGAACATCGGTCCAAAAACTTAGATGAATATGGTTTTAAAACCCTAAATGAACATGGTTCTAAAAACTAAAGTGAGTATGAGACTAAAAACTTAAATGAATATGAGTGTAAATACCTAAATGACACGAATCAAAAACAGTTTATATACAAAAATTGTGATGCATCAGAACCTAACAAAGATCAAACAATATATTTCACGTACAACATCGGTTATCATTAATTAATTTTAAGTACATCAAGTATATAAAATTAATAAATTTACATCAAAACCATGAAAAAACAAGTATCACATACAAATATAAATATTATAAATAAATAAAAATAACCACAAATACATATTAACTTTTTACAAAAGATATTACATGCATAGCATAGGGCATCATCTTGTTAAAATCTATATATACTAAAAGAACCAATTTGGGGCCTCCTAGGTCATCCACCTCATCTCTTTCAAAAATTTCTATAAAACTGCCAAATCAGCACATTTTTATTCAAAATAAACAATTAGTTTTTGTTTTTAAGAATGCTTCCTTGTGTATAACAAAAAAGTTAATGCTACTTATTGACAATTACATGTTTAATATTTTGTAATGGTCAACAAGTAATTAATTTGATAATCAAATATGAATTTACAACATTTAATTGATAATTATAATTCAACAATAGACTTTTTATTTTTTGGTAACTTCCAAAAGACTTCTTAAGGACTTACCCTATCTAACCCAGATGATGGGTCTCTTTGGTTACATCATTTGAAACGACTGTTTAAGAAAAAAATGAGCTATTAAAACGAAGGTCGTTTGTAAACGATTGTTTGAAGATAGCGATTCGTAAATGAGGTTTTCAAACAAAGATCGTTTGAATATTAATGTTGATTGGTAACATTGTAGTGGTTGAATAGTATAATGAAATAGAAAATTAGTTAGTAAAATTTGATTTAAAATAATTATTCTAAAAATAAGTAATAACATATATGTTAACATTTATGATATATAAAAAATATATAGATTATAAATTTACAAATACTATATTCAAAATAATGTTTTTATATTAGTAAATGATGATTTTCTAAATGTAAACGAATGATTTTTCTTTTTGAAACATAATGTGAATCATATACTTTTTCTTAAATCATAACTATGCTAAAAATATAAATAATTGATCATTTGTGTTTAGAAACAATGGTCATTTCTGAAACGACAGTAAATAGCTTCATTTGTAAATAACTTTTTTAAACGACTTAAATAAGTCCAAATGATATTTTCAAACGACTGTTTGAAAAGGTCGTTTCAAAGAAAATGCTGGTTGGTAGCAAAATAAGCAAGTCATTTACAAACTATCTTTTAATTGTAACTAATCAAACCCGATGCTATGTCAACATTTTTTATTTATTCTTATAAGAATTAACACGTGTAAACTGGAAAAAAAAACTCATATAAAAAAGACTTTTCACATATCTCCACTACTCTCTCAATAACTTGACATTTTAAATGATGATTATTGAAAATTAAAGTTATTACATCAACTACCTCCTACCACGTCACCAAGTTCATTGCTGTTTCAATCTTTTCGAATTCTATAATGGAGATTATAAGCTTCTCCCAAACAATCACTCACTCTACCCACAAAAATTTCCATAATTATTAAAATTTCAACCTAAAATCTCTACACCACATTTGTTCTAATTATCTTCACTCACTCCAATATCCCCTATACATTTGTTCTAATTATCTTCAACAATTTAATGTGAGATGGCTCGAGGTTTTGGTATATTCTAAAGTAATAAAAGATATTTCATCTAGATAGTGAAAATGTACTCTAATTTAGCTGATGTATTGAGTAGTGTTTTTTGTGTTCCATCTTCAGTTTTTAAACTCATAATTTTATCTAAAAATATATATATATATATATATACACGTTTTTGATGAATTTATTACAATCTAATATTCTTTTTTCAGGATTTATTTCTTACAAGTTCGAAAAGCATATAACTGTAATTATTAACATCATGATGAGAAAACTTGGAAATTTTACCATATCCAAAATACTTTTTCTAAGGCATTGTCAATCTTCATTTGCTGGTTTTAGTCACTAAAGATGTTACTCCATTTGTTTTCCTATTTCCATGCTCTTGTGTGATATGGCTTAGACGACTGTTCTCTATTTTTGCATGACTTAATTTTTATTTTTTTTGTCAATGACATGACTTGATTATTATGATTTTAAAGAGTATAACATAAACAATCATTGGTTGGTTTACAAAGAGGAGAAGACAAATGAAAATATCTAGGAAAAAGCGGAAACTTAAACTAAAAAAATGATAAAGTAAATGCTGGTTATAAAGAACAAATGACCAACATTTACTTTATCATTTTTTTTAGTTTAAGTTTCCTCTTTTTCCTAAATCTTTTCATTTGCCTTCTCCTCTTTGTAAACCAACCAATGATTGTAAACCAACCAATCGATAAGAAAAACTCTTCGAAAGAAAGAGAAAAAACCAACAATTGAAATCTCAAAGAATAAAAACTCTCCAAAAAAGTCACTCAATCAATTTTAACATCAAGCATGAGGCAAAAAACCTACATATTATTTGGCATAAAACATCTAGGATCAATATAGGACAATTATTTCTCCATATTATCACATAATGATGATTTATTATGGTAAAAAGTAAATTGTGCTACCATCTTTAGTGTAAACTATTTCGTATAAATGATTTTAATAAACTATTTTATTCTGAAATTAAATAACAAGCTTCCAAAATAAGTTTTTGAAACATATATTCATTAATTATTATTTGTTCAAATTCTAATATTTCAAATATGCAAAAAATAATTTTTTCGCTGTTAATAATAAAACCAAAATTTTTAGAAAATAATATGTATACATAATTCTACTAAACAAGAACCAGGTGTACCCCCGTATATCCTCTAGTATATACTTATAGTATTTATTTACAAGAAACATATCTCTAGCAAAGAAATTAATTATATTTTGAATCAACATTACTTTTAGTATGATAATTATTTATATATTATTTATCATAAATATATTAATATTGTGACATATCACCATCAAAATTATTCTATATCAGTATTTTACCTATAATAATTTACAAAAAACTTAGAAATAAACACAACAAATATAAATAGAGAAATAGTCAAAATAGAGATTAATGAAGATTTTTTATCATAACAAATTTTGATAAATGAGTACTAAGCATTGACCAATTAATATTATTAATTATGTATGTATTTCATGCTATTATCTCATTTTATTAAGCATAAAGGCAAGTTTAAAACTTTTCAGTTTTATTAATATAAAATAATATAATATGTACTTTTTCTAAACAAAATATATAATTATAGAATGAATTACCAAGTTCACAACATTCTCTTCAAATCTTATCTCTAACTATAATATTGTAACATCCCTTTATACTCATTTTATTATAAATAGAATATACATAAAAGCTATAACTCTTATTTTCAACTATTAAACTTAGTTTTATCAATTGTTATTAGGTAAGAAATTAAAATATCTCATTTTTAAACTTGAAATTGTTAAATTTTTTGAATAAGTGGTCATTATAATTTGGAGAAATCAATAACATTAAGAAAAATACAAGATTAAGATATGTTACTCCTAAGCAAATTTTGTGCATTTAAATCATAGAGGAATCACTCATGTGTTTAGAAGTCGAGATTTCAAGCATTGGGTCAAATCCAAGTATCCAATTCACTCCTAACAATTAACGAGTATGTGAATCTCCCAATTCACATTAAAAACTGTATGTACCAGACAATGATTATATTGATAATTGGAACAGTTTTACGGTTCGATTACGATAATTTATGTGCCTTTAAAACATTTTTTTGACTATACCTTAATAAGTAATAAGTTCATTACAAGAAACCAGGCGGTTTGCGAAGGAAAAAAACCACAACTCCCCCACAAACCACTATTTGCGGTGGATCTGTGAGGATTTTCCAAAATGTTGTAATGTTATGTTTGCTGGCAGGGAAAAACAATGGTTGAATTACCATTTGTATCAACTTTGAGCAGTCAAATCTAAGCACCCTATTCACTCCAAACAATCAATTGGTATGTGAATCTCCTGATATCTTTCTGGTTTTTATAACTGACTTTAAAAACACTATGTACCACACTATGATTATGTTGATGGTTTGAATGATTTACGATTCGATTATGGTAACTTATATGTCACTAAAATATTTTTTGACTATACCTTCAAAAGTAATAAGTTATAGTTGCTAAAAAAATAAATGGTTGAAATACCATTTGTATCAACTTTGTGTAGTCTTTGATATGCTCTAAATTTTAAAACAGGTAAATTTCTGAATCAAAGATTTTGTAAAAAAAACTAAATAGTCTTGTGTGGTTGGGCCAATGAATGCAACACAGTTCAAGATGACATTTCGAAAAATTGGGATGGTGCTCATATATATAATTAGATTTTAATTCAACTTATATATATATATATAATATTATGTTAATATAATTAAATAATAGGTCATTTCAAGAACTATGTTTGATGATTCAAGCAAGAAACAATTGGTATTTTGGCATGTTGCAGAGACAAAGTCAGTAAGTGAAGATAACATCCCAATATTAAGATGAGTCAACACATAAAAGTCAACACATAAGATGGGTCAACACATTAAGATGGGTCAATGCATAAAAGTCAAAAGTATCACTCTTGCTTAAACTGATATAGAATAATTATGTCTGAAGTCTAAAGAAAATTGAAACATTCGACCCGAGCTTTACCTAAAAACCATCTAAGTTGTGTAAAATAAAATGTTCGAATGTGAGAGGTGATGTTTGACCTTTTGGTTTGATCACATTAGCCACTCTTGATTTGGAAGAATACATTTTTGTCTTCTTTAGAGTTTTCAAAGGTATTTCTTGTAATAAGCCCAAAGTTCTCATATACTATGATGCTAGACTGTAAGTTTTTCGCATGACCTCTCTTTTTCTATATATATATATATATATATAATAGCTATAGAAATATATAATTCTTTTCATATTTTATTAACGAGAACATTCAATTCTTTTTATATAATTATAGAACAATACTACCAAATTTACTACATTCCCTTTAATTCTAACCTCTACCTACAATATTGCAATATTTCTCAATACTTATTTTTTTAAAACTATTTGATAGTTATAACATATTATTTTCAATTTTATTAAATTTGAGTCTTTCGGTTGTTATTTGGGTAAAAAGTTAAAAAAATTCATTTTCGAATAGAAATTTTCAATATGTAGTTATTGTGATTCTGGGAAATCAAAATAACATTAAGAAAGACGTAAGATTTTGATACGTTATTTTTTTTTGGTTGGCTGATTTTGATACGTTAGTGATAAGCAAATTTTGTGCATTTAAGTTTTATATACTCTTCCAACTAAATTTTATAAACTAAACTCAAAGTATTTCATAATTCATCTTATTATAACGTTTTTTTACTTTTTACCTAATGATAAAAGACGGATTACTATAATACATTTAACAAAACTCTTGTTACTTACTCAAAAATCATGTTACATACTCTTTTTCAATAAATTTTATAAATTAAATTTAAAATATTCTATCTCATTCTAGTGTTTTTTTGTGTATTCACTTTCTAATAATACAAATTCATTCTGAAAATATATTACCAATTACTACCATTATACATTCAACAACTCCATCAAACCCTAACACCCTAACTAATAAAAGTTTTGCCAAATTTTTTTTGGAGACAACAAAATCAAAATGAGGCTACAAATTTTTTTGAACTCTTTCAAGCTCATTAATTTGCTATTTTTCAGGCGATTGTTTGAGCAATGGTTTCATCAATAATGTGACTTTTGTTGAATACATTTAACCTAGCAGAAAATCATCTCCATTTTTTATGTTATTAGTTAGATCAATATTGGAAAAATTAAAAGCCCCCATCTTTGTGAGTAATGAGTCTTATCCAAAACAAATGTAATTACTTTCACATAAATACTATTAATATGTTCCAAAAGAACCTTTTTACAGAGAAGTCGGAATGTCTCAAATAGTATTTATCTACAAGAAACATATTTCTAGCAAAAAGATTAATTATATTTTGAATTGACAATACTTTTAGTATACCAAACATTTATATATTATTTATCATAAATTTATTAATATTGTGACATATCATCATTATAATTATTCTATATAAGTCTTTTAACTATAATAATTTACCAAATTTTAGAAATAAACACAACAAATATAAATATAAAAATAGTCTAAATAAAGATTATTGAAGATATTTCATCATAGTAAATTTTGATAAATGAGTACTAAATATTGACCAATTAACATTATACATTATGTATGTATTTCATGCTATTATCACATTTGATTAAGAATTAACACAAGTTTAAATTTTTCAGTTGTATTAATAAAAAATAATATAACATGTACTTTTTCTAAACAAAATTATATAATTATAGAACAATGCTACCAAGTTCACTACATTTCCTTCAAATCTTACCTCTAACTACAATATTTTGGCATCCCTTTATACTCATTTTATTATAAATAGGATATATATGAAAGCTATAACTTATAATTTTCAACTATTAATTATATTTTTCAATTGTTATTAGGTAAAAAATTAAAACATCTCATTTTCTAAACTTGAAAATTGTTAAAAATTTTGAATAAATGGTCATTATAATTTGGAGAAATCAATAACATTAAGAAAAACATAAGATTTTGATATGTTACTCCTAAGAAAATTTTGTGCAATTAAATTATAGAAGAATCACTTATGTGTTTAGAAGTCGAGATTTCAAGCATTGGGTCAAATCCAAGCACCCAATTTACTTCAAACAATCAACGAGTATGTGAATCTTTCAATTCACTTTTAAAATGGTATGTACTAGACAATGATTATGTTGATGATTAGAATGGTTTATGATTTGATTATGATAATCTATGTGTCTCTTAAACATTTTTTGATTTATACATTGATAAGTAATAAGTTTATTTTTTGACATTTTGACATATCATCATCATAATTATTCTATATAAGTCTTTTAACTATAATTACTAACAAAATTTTAGAAATAAACACAACAAAAATAAATAGGAAATAGTCAAAATAAAGATTAAAGAAGATATTTTATCATAACAGATTTTGATAAATGAGTTATGTATGTATTTCATGCTAATATCACATTTGATTAAGCATTGACGCAAGTTTAAAACTTTAGAGTTTTATTAATATAAAATAATATAACATGTACTTTTTCTAAACAAAATTACATAATTATAGAACAATACTATCAAATTCACCACATTTCCTTCAAGTCTTACCTCTAACTATAATATTGTAACATCCCTTTATACTCATTTTATTATAAATAGAGCATATATGAAAGGTATAACTTATTATTTTCAACTATTAAACTTAGTTTTTTCAATTGTTATTAGGTAAAAAAATTAAAACATCTTGTTTTTTAAATTTGAAAATTGTTTAAAGATTTTGAATAAGTGGTCATTGTAATTTGGAGAAATCAATAACATTAAGAAAAACATGAGATTTTGATATATTACTCTTAACCAAATTTTGTGCATTTAAATCAGAGAAATTTTTTATGTGTATAGAAGTCGAGATTTTAAGCATTGGGTCAAATCCAACCACCTAATTCACTCCAAAAAATTAAAGAGTATGTGAATCTCCCAATTTACTTTAAATACAATATGTACCAGACAATGATTATATTGATGGTTGAAATGGTTTTACAGTTCTATTACGATAATTTATGTGCCTCCAGAACATTTTTTACTATACATTAATAATGATAAGTTCATTACAAGAAATAAGGTGGTTTACGAAGGAAAAAAAACACAATCCCCCCTCCCACAAACCACTATTTGCGGTGGATCTATGAGGATTTCCAAAATGTCGTAACTTATGTTTGTTAGCAGGGAAAAAATGATGGTTGAATTACCATGTGTATCAACTTTGAGTGGCCAAATCCAAACACCCAATTCATCCAAACAATCAATTACTATGTGAATCTCCTAATATCTTTCTGGTTTTCATAACTGATTTTTAAAATGGTATGTACCAGACTATGATTATGTTGATGGTTAAAATGATTTACGGTTTGATTATGGTAATTTATATGCCTCTAAAACCTTTTTTTACTATAGCTTCAAAAGTAATAAGTTACAATTGCTAACAGAAAAAATGGTTGGATTACCATTTGTATAAACTTTGGTAGTCGTGGATATACTCTAAACTTTAAAAAGGGTAAATTTTTGAATCAAAGACTTCTCAAAAAAAACTAAATAGTCTTGTGTGGTTGGGCCAATGAATCCAACACAGTTCAAAATGACATTTCGAAGAATTGGGATGGTGTTCACAAATATAATATTATATTTTAACTCAACTTATATATATATATATATACACATATATGTGTGTGAAATATGTTAATATAATCACTATAAAAAATTTGACCTATTGTGATAGTTGTATTGTAATTATGAATATTAGTAATAATTTGTGATGTTTTATATATAATTTTGTTACGAATCTTGTTTGTTATGGATCGTTGTGACTCTATTCTGTAATGATATGTGATAAAATTGTTACTAGATTTATTCGTTACGATCATATTGTGACATTTTTTTACTAATATGCATTTGTGACACTTGTGTTGCAACCATTTACAAATCGTCACAAATTCATGACAATATTTTTAATATTGTGACGAAATATGTGTTATTGTGATAAAATATTACGTGTCAATACAAAAAATTTCTTTTAGTGGATGAAATAATAGGTCATTTCAAGAACTGTGTTTCATGATTTAAGCAAGAAACAATTAGTGTTTTGGCATATTGAAGAGATTAAGTCGGTAAGTGAAGATAACATCACAATATTAAGATGACTCAACGCATAAAAGTCAACACATAAGATGGCTCAGCATGTTATGATGGGTCAACACATAAAAGTCAAAGAAATCACTCCTGTTAAGCCGATGTAGAATCATTCTATCTAAAGTCTAAAGAAAGCTAAGACATTCAACCCGAGTTTTACCTAAAAACCATCTGAGTTGTGTAAAATAAAATGCTCAAATGAGAGGTGATGTCTGGCCTTTTTGTTTGATCACATTAGCAACTCTTGATTTGGAAGAATACACTTATGTATTCTTTATTGTCTTCAAAAAAAATTTCATGTAATAAACCTAACGTTCTCATATACTCTGATGCTAGACCGTAAGTTTTATGCACGACCTCTCTTTTTCCATATATATATATATATACTTGTTTTATAGTTATATAAATATATAATTCTTTTCATATTTGATTAGCGAAAACATTCAATTCTTTTTATATAATTATAGAACAATACTACCAAATTTACTACATTCCCTTTAATTCCAACCTCTAACTACAATATTACAATATTTCTCTATACTTATTTTATTAAAGAAAATATTTGATAGTTATTACATATTATTTTCAACTATTAAATTTGAATCTTTCAATTGTTATTTAGATAAAAATTAAATTTTTTTTATTTTTTTAACTTGATAATTGTTAGAAATTTTCAATATGTGGTTATTGTGATTCTGGGAAATTAAAATAACATTAAGAAAGACGTAAGATTTTGATACATTATTGATAAGCAAATTTTGTGCATTTAAATTTTATATACTCTTCCAACTAAATTTTATAATTTAAGCTCAAAATATTTCATAATTCATCTCATTATAATGTTTTTCACTTTACTATCTAATTATAGAAGACAGATTACTATAATACCTTTCACAAAAATCTTGTTATTTACTCAAAACTCATGTCCTCGATAAGCAAATTTTGTGCATTCAAATTTTATCTACTCTTTTTCAATAAATTTTATAAATTAAATTTAAAATATTTCATCTCATTGTAATGTTTTTTTGTATATTCACTTTCTAATAATACAAATTATGTCTGAAAATATATCACCAACTACTATCATTATAGATTCAACAACTCCATTGAACCCTAAAACCCGAACTAATGAAAATTTGTCAAATTTTTTTTGAGATAACAAAATCATAATGAGGCTACAAAATTTTTTGAACTGTTTCTAGCTCTTAGTTTGCTTTTCTTTTCAGGCGATTGTTAGAGCAATGGTCTCATCCATAATGCAATTATTCTGTATAAGTCTTCTAACTATAACAATTTACCAAATTTTAGAAATAAACACAACAAATATAAATAGGAAAACAATCAACATAAATATTAATGAAGATATTTTATCATAATAAATTTTTATAAATGAGTACTAAATATTGACCAATTGATATTACTAATTATGTATGCATTATGCTATTATCATATTTGATTAAGAATTAACACAAGTTTAAATCTTTTTAGTTTATTAATATAAAATAATATACTTTTTCTAAACAAAATTATATAATTATAGAACAATACTACCAATTTCACAACATTCCCTTCAATTCTTTCCTCTAACTATAATATTGCAACATCCTTTTATACTCATTTTATTATAAACAGAAGAGAAATTACTAAAAATGCCTCTTTCAAAATGCCCTTTTTCAAAACATACTTCATGATGACCATTTTTCTCTCCCAATTTTAAGAGGAAATGGTAGGTTTTGAATAGGGTACATGCCAATAGGGATATTTTTGAAAATCTCCCTAAATAGAATATACATGAAAGCTATAACTTATCATTTTCAACTATTAATTATATTTTTCAATTGTTATTACATATTAGGTAAAAAGTTAAAACATCTCATTTTAAAACTTGAAATTGTTAAAGTTTTTGAATAAGTGGTCATTGTGATTTAGAGAAATGAATAACATTAAGAAAAACATAAAATTTTGATATATTACTCCTAAGAAAATTTTGTGCAGTTAAATCATAGAGAAATTACTTATGTGTTTACAAGTCGAGATTTCAAGCAATTGATCAAATCCAAGCACCCAATTTACTCCAAACAATCAATGAGTATGTGAATCTCCCAATTCACTTTAAAAACGGTATGTACCAGACTATGATTATGTTGATGCTTGGAACAGTTTATGATTTGATTACGATAATTTATGTGCCTCTAAAACATTTTTTGACTATACCTTAATAAGTAGTAAGTTTATTACAAGAAATTATACGGTTTGTGAAAGAAAAAAAAAACACAGTTCCCCCATAAACCCCTATTTGTGGTGGATTTGTGAGGATTTCCAAAACATCATAACATTATGTTTGCTGGCAGGAAAAAAATGATGGTTGAATATACCTTGTGTATCAACTTTGATTGGTCAAATCCAAGTATCCAATTCACTCCAAATAATCAATTGGTATGTGAATCTCCTCATATATTTCTAGTTTTCATAAATGACTTTAAAAATGATATGTACCAGACTATGATTATGTTGATGGTTTGAATGATTTACGATTCAATAATGGTAATTTATATGTCTCGAAAACATTTTTTTACAATAGCTTCAAAAGTAATAAGTTATCGTTGCTAACAGAAAAAATGGTTGGATTACTGATATGATCCTAAGGGTGGTTAGGATCACGCCGGAGCACACTTAAGCTGTAATGGACGAAACCCTGGCACCTTTGTTGAACTGGAAGTTGAAAAGGTGTGTCTCAGGGATTTTTGGAATGGAAATTCCGGTGGTTGTGGATGTCGTGGAGATGAGAGACGGTAAGACGTGACTCAAGATACCACGGCGAAGCTATGGACGAGATTTGGAAGGCAGCAGAAAGGTTGGAAGTTGAAAGGTCGAAAATGGATGGAGAATGAATTGAAGATGGATCGAATAGAACTACCAAGAGAGATGGAAATCTCTTAGTCTTATGTACCTCACTAGTATTCTGGATATTACACACCAAAGAACTAGCAAGCTTTGATCAAACCCGTGAATTTATTAGAAAAATAAGAAGAAAGTTTGATGAAGATTACAATCTGAGTACAAGAGCTTATATAGCCAAGACAATGGGCGGTACATTTAAGGATGGGCGGTACCATTAATAATGGGCGGTGCAATGAAGACTTTGACCCATTTTTAAAAATGTAATTAAGTACTTTGACTCCTTCTTTGTGACTTGGACAGAAACTCTTCCTCTTCATTTCTTCACCGGGTTTTATAAGGCTTTTATAAAGCTTTATAAACATGTTATAAGCACATTACCAATGGGGTTGTAGAGTGTGTGTTGACAAGCCTCATTAAAAACCTTGAGCTAGAAAACCCAATGGGACAAAACCAACAACAAGGAAAAGAGTGCAAGAACACACACCTCCCATTGACAACCCTTAGTAGGCTTGAATCACAACTAATATGGTCGGATAAACCATAAGACTAAGGTTGCTCTTAGCTTGTAATAGCAATGTGCTAACAGCCTGCTCAAGTTTCTTAGCTTTAGCTCGAGTAATAGGACCATCGGCAGCTCCAATGCTTGTTGCGCTTCCTCAGGTTCAAGCTCCAAGTCCTCCTCTTGTGCTGGTTCATGTTGCTGCTTCATTATCATATCATCCCCTCCCTCTTGAAAAAGATTTGACCTCAAATCCGCATCATCTGAAACAAAAGGGACCAAGTCAGCAACATTGAAACTATTACTTACAGTATACTTACCTTGAAGATCAATTTGATAGGCATTGTCTTTGATCTTCTTGATAATCTTGAAAGGACCGTCCATTCTTGGCATCAACTTCAATTTTCTTTCATTTGGGAATCGGCCTTTTCTCAGATTTATCCAAACTGGATCTCCTTTTTTGAAACTCATTTCTTTACGGCTTTTATTGGCTTGCTCTGCTTATTTTTTTGTCCTTTCTTCGATGTTTGCTCTTGCCTTCTCATGGATCTTTTTAACG
>OVBA01006803.1:0-16103 GCA_900406435.1 Lepidium aucheri
TTAGTCCTTATTTGGCGGATTTTGCGAGGCTTAGAAGCGCGTTCCGGATTTTCTCTATCGCTGTGGTTCCTCGTGCTCTAAACTATAAAGCGGATTTCTTGGCTCGATATGTTAGAGGTTTAGACAGGGACTCTGTGATCGTGAATGATGTTCCTTTACACTGGTTCGGTGATTAAGATGAATGAAAGTTATGTTGACAAAAAAAAANCATTTGACCAAAAACATTTGAAATTAATTTTTATTTATTTTTCTCAATTTCAACTTAAATTTTTAGTTTTTAGATTCTAGCCAAGTAAAGTTTACCATTGAGCACTATCTACATTGGTATATCTTAAAACCCTTAACAATATCTACATCAATATATACAAGACTGCATCAGTCTCGATTCTAAAACTGAATTTGGATAGTAAAAATTATAAAGGATGCAAATGATATTATCAATTAAGTTCTATTCATAGTAAACACTAAGCATATACATTAAATCCTATCACAAAAACTTCATTAGGCAAAGGCAGATATATGTTTTCTAAATTGGTCACCTACAAAACTTAGGGATGTCAACAGAGTTCCTCTGAATGAGGCTTAGTACTCTCCTACTATACTAAAGTATTTCAACTTTGGGAAGAACTTTTTAACAGGAATATTTACTTTTTTGCTGGATTTTGTTTCTTTTTTCTTTGTTTTTTTCTTTACGTGAGTGAGAAGCAATTAACTAGGCTAAGAACCTAAGAATTTCTGGTGCAAGTTTCCGCCGTGGTTGAGGTTTGAGGCAAAGATTCTAAAGAAGTTTAACTCTCGACTATGGTTTACATCCAAAAACAGAGTTGTGCAAGTATGTTTGTGTGGTTTACAATATGACAAGTTTGATTGATAATGCACTTCAGGAAATGAAGATCAATGACGAGAAGCCGATCAAACTGAAGATTTCGCCGAAGAACAGTGTACTTAAACAGAATGATTGTGGAACTTTATTCACGACATGCCGAGAATGTGGAGATTTGGTGATCGATGCCGTGAATATGCGCTGTCGAATGAGAAGTTTCAACTTATCTTCAATTATGAAGATGATTTACAAGTAGTACATCATGCAGGGGTATGACATACGATGATTGGAGTATGATTCTTGAACGTTGAGTGGAGAAACGGCTTGAAGGTTACCTTCAGTTTTTGCTACTTTGGATCCGTATGCGACAAATTCCATTAGATTATTATGATGCTGATGTGTTGACGGAGATTGTTGGCTCTTTAGGTCATGTGGAGCAGCTTGCTTTTGAACCCCTTAAATCACAAAGCAAAAGTTTCATCAAAGTTAAAGTATTATTTGATGTCATGAAACCTCTTAAAAACTCGAGAGAGTTTAAATCACCTTTAGGTGAAGTGATTACCGTGGGTTTTGAATATGAGCGTATCCGGAAACGATATTTTCACTGTCTACGGTTGACTCACGATAAATTGAGATGCCCCTTTAATCCCATGAACCAACACGTAGATGCAACGGTGGGGGTTAAAAAGAATTAGAAGGTTATTAAAGCAAAAGTTTTAAAGAAAGGAAACCTTTGTTTGGCATTTTGACAAAGAGTGATGTGGGTCGTGATGAACGTACTGGGAAGCTAAGAATTGCATATGAGGTTTTAGAACAATTCAAGAGGTACCTTACAGTAGCGGAACCTACAGAAAAATAGGCCAGGATTGATTAGGTTAGACGGTCAATGTAGAAGCTTGATGATGATATCCAGGGGCAGAGAAAATTTTTAATGTTGGAACCACCTATTGAAATCACTGATGATGTGGAAAAAAACAAAGACTTGGTTTTGATTTCAGTCAAAACCAACAATCAGAACATGGCGATAATCCTGAAAGTTCAGGAAAAGTTGCTAATACAGCTATTGTGATCCACCAACACAATAATGCTGTTATAGCTAGTGTAATGTTGGACCAAGGCTCCCATTCGGGTACAAGCTCTATGATTTTTTGAGTTGGTGATAATGCAAACTCGTTTGGGGCTAAAGCTTCTTTGCTAAAATATAGAATGAGGCCTAGTAAGTGGCGCCAACAACAAAACAAGAAGAAGACGGTGGTGATTTACAGGGAAAAGCAACAGAGTGCAGTTGGTGAAGATGCTCCGCCAAAACATAAAACTACAGAAGAACATGAAGAGGTTTCAGAAGAAAATAATACTAAGATATCAAATGCCAAGATGGTTCCGATTGAGGAACCACCAAAGGATTTATGAGCATATTGAACTGGAATTATCAAGGGTTAGAGAACACCTTGACAACTCAGCTTCTCTGGGAAATGAGACGGTCTTATTTTCTGGATTTCATGTTCTTCATGGAGACTAAAAACTTTAATAGTTACGTAGTGAGAATACAAAAATTTCTGGGTTATGATAATTCGTGTATTGTTGAGCCTAAAGGCTTGAGTGGCGGTTTGGTTTTGTTTTGGAAATTATCATACAATGTGATAGTTTTACTATCTAATAAGCGTATTCTAGACATTCAAGTGAGTTTGGGAACTTTGTCGTTTTTCATTCATTTGTGTATGGTGAACCTACGACATCTAAGACAAGAAGTTGTGACATGCTTGTGGATATTGGAGTCTCAAAGAATAGTTCGTGGTTGGTAGTTGGGGATTTAAATGAGATTATGGAAAATTTGGAGAAGCTTGAGGACCATTAAGAGCTGAGGCTACTTTTTATCCATTTCAAAATATGATCAATGATTGCGTACTGAGAGAGATACTTTGTATTGGTAATCATTTTTCATGGGCTGGCACAAAATGGCGAGTATATCCAATATCATTTAGATAGGGCCCTTGTTAATGCGCAATGGTGTCAGTTTTTGCCTTTGGTTCAAGGAGAATTCTTTGACCAATTAGGCTCCGACCATAGGCCATTAATCCTTCATTTTGCAACAAATTCAGCACAAAGAATAGGCAGATTTCAATTTGCTATAAATGATAACTGAAAAAACTAGGCGTAAGAGATGTGATTAAGAATGCATGGCAGATGAATGATGCAGATACTGAGTGTCGTCTGGTTATGGAAATTTCAGCGTGTCGTTTTGCTTTGTCAAGATAGAGAAGGAGATGATTGTAACTCCTCCATCAAAATTAATAGGCTCATAAGTGAGCTGGAACAAGAAGGATCAAAACTTCATTCGGCTTCATTATAAATTCAAGATTTAAAGGTAGATTTATTTCAAGCCTATAAAGATGATGAGATATATTGGAGACAAAAGAGTAAAGAGAGTTGGGTTGAAGAGGATGATCGCAATACTAAATCTTCCATGGATGTGTGCAACGTAGAAGAGCAAATAATTTGATCCACGTACTTATAAACGCTGAAAGATTTGAACAAACAACTGAGAGCTCTAAAGGCGATATAGTAGTGGAGTATTTTTTGAAACTTGTTTAAGTCCTCCAAGCCTACTCAAATCAGCGAATTATTGATGAATATGAGCCCTTGTGTGACTGAAAACATGAACGTGGATTTGAAAGAAGTGGTGTCTGATGAAGAGAACGGGCGGCAGCTTTTAATATCAAAAGCACTAAGGCTCCTGGTGCTGATGGGATGACCGGATTGTTTTTCAAAAATTTTTGGGATGTAGTGGGCAATGATGTCATCCTTGAGGTCAAAGGTTTTTTGAGACAGGTGTATTACTGCAACACTGGAATTTCACAAGCATTTTTCTGTAACTGAAGGTTAGTAACACGTGAAAGATGATGGATTTAAGACCCACATGCTTGTGCTCCGTTGTGTATAAGATTGTCTAACGGGTTTTAAGTACTAGACTAAAGAGATGGTTGCAAGAGATTGTATCCGAAAAACAAGGTGCTTTTGTGGCAGGTAAGTTAATCTCGGATAACATTTTGGTAGCACATGAGATGGTACATGCACTGATGACCAATCCACGGTGCAACTCGGATTTCATGCATGTCAAAGGCGTACAGCTGGGTAGAATGGGATTTTTTGGAGGAGCTTTTTAAGCAGCTTGGTTTTGCTGAGAAGTGGGTGAAGTGGATCATGGAGTGTGTTTGCTCGGTGACCTATTCTGTTTTGTTGAACGGTTCCTCTCATGGATTTATAAAGCCAAAAAGATGACTAAGACAAGGCGACCCACTATCCCTTTTCCTTTTTATCTTGTGCATCGAAGATCTTATACACACTATGAAGCAAGCTGAAATTAAAGGTCGTGTTACAGATATTCATTTATCTTGACATTGTCCATCAATACAGTAGTTATTATTTGCTGATGACAGCATTTTTATGTCCCGAAAGAGTTTTAAGCAAGGGGATAAAGTTCTACTGTGTCTCGACCTTTATGTTAAGGCTTCTGGACAAGAGATATATTTTTCTAAATCTGCCACAACTTTTGGTAGTAAGATCGACCCCTATATGAAGAGTTTTCTTGGCTCATATATGGGAATCACTAGAAAGGGTGGAGATGGCAAGTACCTCTGTTTACCAGAGTGCTTTAGCGGTTCCAAACAAGATCTCCTACAGTATATCTCGGATATATTGCAGTCAGGACTAAGTGGTTGGTCTGATAAGACTTTGTCGCTAAGCGGGAAAGAGGTGCTAATTAAGTTTGTAGATCTTGCACTTCCAGTATCCGCTAATTCATGCTTCAGACTTACAAAACATCGGTGTTAGAAGTTGACTTCAGCTATGTCCAAATTTTGGTGGAATGGATGTGATAAGAAAAAGAAGATTCATTGGGTTTCATGGCAAAAACTGTGTGAAACAAAAGAATAAAGAGTTTTGGGTTTTGGGGACATTGGGATGTTTAACCAAAGCCTCCTAGCCAAATAAGCATGGCGGCTATTAATAGATCCATCCGTAGTTGCCAGAAATTTATATAAAGCTCGATGTTACGTTACCATGGTTTCCTTGAAGCCAATGTGGGGTCAAGACCTTCATTCGCATGGAGGAGTATTCTACATGGTCGTGAGCTTCTCTCTAAAGGCGTTATGAAAACAATAGGGAATGGAGAGAACACATTGGTTTGGCAAGACAAATGGATCATGATGCAATCCCACGTAGGCCTTTGAGCAATTGTGTTTTTAATGACCATGAACTAAAGGTGTCTGATCTCATTAATGAGGATGAGTCTTGGGATTCCGAGAAACTGTCTCAATTTTTTCTGGTAGCAGAGGTAAACAAAATTATTAGTTTTTCACCTTGTATATCGCGTGATGATGAATGGGTCTGGCCGTTTACAGGAAGGGACTTACTCAGTGAAAAGTGGGTATTGGTATATTGCTCAATCTGTGAATACACCCACAATAACTTCTACAGAAACTAGCAGGACTAACAGACTTAAAACAAAGGTATGGAAGCTTAACACATTGCCCAAAATCAAACATTTCATGTGGAGAATTCTATATGGTGCCTTAGCAGTAGCAATTTGCCTTAAGTCCCATGGTATGAATGTTGATCCCCTTTGTAAAGTCTGTAAACAAGGTGCAGAGACTATTAGTCATGTGCTTTTTGACTGTGAACATGCCTCTCAAGTATGGAGGAAGACTAGTTTGCCGCATATACCTCATGGGACCAACCTTTCAATATACACATATATTGAGCACTTCGTGAAATATATTGTTCATCAATGTATTTGGTTGGATTGCAGAGATGCTCTTCCATGGGTTTTGTGGCAGGTCTGGAAACAATGGAATGGAGAGGTTTTCAACAATGACGTATATAACACAGAGTGTGTTTTGGCATTGGCCCTTGATGAAGCAAATAGTTGGTTTCAAGCTAACAGTTCAATTGATCGAGGTCAAGTTAGCAATGGAATCAATACACAACCTATAACACATTGGTAGAAACCAAAATGTGGCTTTCTTAAATGTAACATCGAATTCTTCTAGACTCACCCGGAGAGTTTAAGTGGAGTTTCCTAGGTGATTTGTAACCATCATGGCACGATGCTATTCCACGCCATAGATACTCACACCATCGCAGACGAAGCTGATTACCGAGATCAGATATCTAAATTGGGCAATGCAAAGTGTTAAGGATTTGGGTCTACTATCTATGGAATTCTGTATGGTGAGCAATGCTTTGATAAAGGCAATCAAGAATCCGAAAGATTAGCCTAAATACCGTACACTGCTTGATGAGATAGTAAGTCTTGTTAGAGATATATCAACATCAGAGTTCATAAGGCCCAAGAAGCCCAACAACAGCTGTCTTGGATCATAACCAAACCTGCAAACAGTCTGCCATAAAGCAGAAAATAGTACATCATAAGCCAACAAAACAAGAGAGGCTCCCATACTGTCTGAAAATCGTACGATGCCTTAGCCCCAAGGAGGAGGTTAACCCAACCACAGTAGTTACCTTTACTCAATCCATTGTATTAACTTTTGACCCTTTTTAGCTTTGTCTACATACAGAGATTGTAACTAAGACTCAAGTAAGTTTTTCAAGTGAATGAAATTTTAGTTTTTCCTTTTCTCTCTAAAAGCTTTCATGGTATTAGAGCCACTGTAAAAAACCCTAACAGTTTATCAATGGCAGCTCCTAATGAAGCATATCCTCTCCCTTGTCACGTTCATGTCTCAAGTGCTCTTCACATCAAGCTCACAGACCAAAACTATTTGCTATAGAAACCACAGCTTTAGTCTCTTCTCTCTAGTCAGAAATTGCTAGGTTTTGTCAATGGAAGTCAACCGGCTCCTGCTGCAACTGTAATGGTTCAGAATCTAGATGTAGTTACCGAAGTCAGTAATCCTCAGTTTGAAGCTTGGGTTTGTACTGATCATCTAGTTCGGTCATAGTTATTTGGTACTATATCAGAAGAGGTTCTGGGGTTTGTTGTTGGGTTGTCTACTTCTCAAGAAATATGAGATTTCATAGCAAAAAACTTCAACAAAAGCTCCTTGGCTCGTGTATTTGAGCTTCAACGTAATCTTCAGCTTATCAGCAAAAAGGGGAAGACTTTATCAGAGTATTGTTTAGCTTTCACAACCATATGTGACAAACTTCGATCTATTGGTTAGCCAGTCAATGAAAATATGCAGATTTTCAACTTCTTGAATGGTTTAGGAAGGGAGTATGATTCTATATGCACAGTTATCCAACACTCTCTGTCTCGCTTGCCTCGCCCTTCATTCACTAATGTTATCTCTGAAGTCTTTGCCTTTGATGCTCGTTTGCTGACTTATGAAGACTCTGTCTCTACCACTCCTCATCTTGCCTTTCAGATAGAACAACAATAACAATGGACTTCTGAAAGCAATATTAATAAGGCAATAGTAGCAACAGAGGTAAAGGTGGTTATCCAAATCGTGGAGGATCAAACAGGGGTCAAGGAAACAATTACTCCTCCCGTAGAAGAGGCTTTCATCATCAGGTCAGTTCTGCAAGTCAAAACTCTCAGAACAACAACAATAATTCTCGCCCAGTTTGTCAAATATGTGGTAGAACTGGACATACTGCACTCAAATGCTAGAACATGTTTGATAACAACTACCAAGATGAGACTGTGCCTCAAGCCCTTGCTACCTTTCAAACTAGTGATAACTCAGGCAGGAATGGTTTCCAGATTCTAGAGCCACTTCCTATGTCACTAATAGGGCTAAAGCTCTCACACAGACTGTACCATACAATTATGCAGAGAACATTATGGTTATTGATGGTAATCGCCTTCCCATAACACATGTTGGCTCAACAACTCTCCTAGTCTCAAAAGGTATTCAGCCTTTGAATGAAATTCTGGTTTTTCCATCAAGAATCTCTATTATCTGTCTCAAAGCTTTGTGGGGATTATCCATGTGGTGTGTTTTTGATGCCAATAAGGTATACATAGTGGATCTGGCAACACAGAGAGTGTTAACAATGGGTCCAAGGCGTGAGGGAATGTATGTGCTGGAGAATTAGAATTACAAGGTGTTATATTCCACTCGACAACAGACTACCAATGATTTTATCTGACATCACCAATTAGGACATGCTAGTGAATCAGTTCTTCAGTAACTACACAAGTCCAAGTCCATATCTATTAATAAGAGTACTTCTTCCTCTATATGTGAGGCTTATCAAATCGGTAAAAGTTAGTCTTCCGTTTAGTGTTTCAGAGTCTGTTTCGCTTGAGCCTTTAAATAAAGTTCACTATGACCTCTCCCATGTTCTCTGCCCAAGGTTTCAAACATTATGTGGTGTTTATTAATATCTATTCTCAGTTCAGTTGGGTGTATCCTTTGAAACTCAAGTCTGATTCTTTTGATGTCTTTCAAATGTTCCAAAGATTTGTTGAGAATCAATTTGACAAGAAAATTAAAAAATTTAAAGTGACGAGGGTGGAGAATTTGTTAGCATCAGTTCAAATCTCACTTGGCGTTACATGGTATTTAGCATCAAATGTCTTGCCCTCATACTCCCCAACAAATTGGGTTAGCTAAAAGAAAGCATAGACACATTGTTGAGCTTGGTCTTGCAATGATGTTTCACAGTAAAGTTCCACTCAAATACAGGGCTGAAAGCTTCTATACCCCCAATTACCTCAGCAACATTCTTCCCTCTGCAGCTCTTAACTTTCAGACACCATGTGGGTTGATTTTCAATGAGAAACCAGAATACTCTGCCCTTCGTGTATTTGATAGCTCTTGTTACCCTTGCTTGAGACCGTATAGAGCAAATAAATTTGAATTGAGGTCCCTTCAATGCGTGTTTTTGGGATACAATACAGCCTACAAAGGCTACTGTTGTTCTATCAACCAACGAGGAGAGTTTACATCACTCAAAATGTTATTTTTGATGAGCAGGTATTTCCATTTGAAGATACATAGCAACATCTTGCTACTCACTATTCCATGCCTCTGCTTAAATCTCGGCTAACTGCTAGCCCCTCTCTCGTCCCAAGAAATGTTTCTCCTCAACACGTTGCACATCCACCATCTATGTCACCATCATCTTTGTCTTATGCTTCCGCTCCTCTTGCTCCTAATCCACTAGCTAATTTAGGTGCATCATCACCACCTGTTGTTGATACTTTTGGAGAAAACAGCCACAGCTCACCTGCAGTTTTAGTTGAATATGCATTTGTTGATGATCACACTCCTAATGACTCAGTCCAACCTCTCACCAGTGAGTCTGAAATCTCAGAGCCAGCTCCTCTGACATTGCCAGTTGCTACTTCATCAATGCTTCCCACTAATGCTCATCCCATGATCACCAGAGCAAAGTCGGGAGTTAGTAAACCAAATCCTTGATATTTGCTACTCACTACAAACTACACAGAACCCAGAACTGTGAAAGAAGCCTTGCAAGATATCAATTGGACTACAGCGATGGGGGAAGAGATTGTAGTACAACATCAAAATACAACTTGGCATCTTGTTACAGCCACGTCTGATATGAACATCTTAGGATGCCAGTGGGTATTTCGGATTAAACTAAAATCAGATGGGTCAATTGACAAATATAAAGCCAGATTAGTGGCTAAGGGGTACAAGCAAGAATAAGACATAGATTATTTGGAAACCTATAGTCCTGTAGTCAGAACTGCTACCATTCGTGTAGTCCTTGGTGTTGCAACAGCAAAAGAATGGCCCATGACACAACTTGATGTTAAGAGTGTGTTTCTTCATGGAGATATTCATGAAGAAATATACATGTATCAATCGGATGGTTTTGTTGACGCCAAGCATCCATCTTATGTCTGTAAACTTGATAAAGCACCCTATGGGTTAAAGTAAGCTCCTAGAGCACGGTTTGACAAGTTCAACTCCTTTCTATTGGAGTATGGTTTTAAGTGCAGCACAACTGATCCTTCACTCTTTGTCTATCATCATGATGGCAAAACTCTTGTTCTCCTGCTCTATATCGACGACATCATACTCACAGGCACTGACTCTGATCTTCTCAATCATCTTATCACCACGTTAAGCTCTCAGTTTGCCATGACAGATCTTGGGTCATTGCACTATTTTTGGGAATTCAGATTGATCACACTGATATTGGTCTGTTTGTTCATCAGGAGAAGTACACAGAAGAAATCTTGTCACAAGCTGGTATGGCTGAATGTAATCTGATGCCTACACCTTTGCCTCAACAAATCAATTCTAGTACTCGCAAAGAAGAACTTTTTTCTGAGTCATCTTTTTTCGAAGCATAGCAGGCAAGCTGCAATATTTGACCATTTCAAGGCATGATCTTCAATTTGCAGTCAATGTGATCTGCCAAAGGATGCATCAACCTACTGTTTCTAATTTTGCCTTGCTAAAGCGTACTCTTTGTTACTTGCAAGGTATCTCATCAATGGGTTTACATCTTTATAAGTTAGCTAACTTCTCTACTCTTGTATACAGTGATAGTGACTGGGCAGGGTGTAAAGAAACCAGACGATCCACAACAGGTTTCTGCACTTTCGTTGGTTCTAACATAGTTTCTTGGAGTGCAAAACATCAACAAACAGCTGCAAGATCATCAACTGAGGCTGAGTATCGAGCTCTTTCTGAGACAGCAGCTGAACTCACTTGGCTCTCTTCATTACTTTGTAATGTGCATGTCACTCATTCTGGTACTACTCCTCTTTACTGTGATAACCTCTCTACAGTCCACTTAAGCATTAATCCTACTCTTCACACTCGCTCTAAGCATTTCGAACTTGATTGGCTATACCTGAGCGGGTTGCTCTTGGCTACATAGAAACATGATATTTCCCCTCTGCACTTCAAGTTGCTGATATTTTCACCAAGTCATCGCCAAGAACAGCTTTCACTCATCTTTGACACAAACTTGGTGTTGGCTTGCCACCCACCACAAATTTGAGGGAGGCTGTTAGAGATATATCAAAATCAAAGTTCATAAGGCCCAAGAAATCCAACAACAGTTTTCTTGAATCAAAACCAAACCTATAAACAATCTACCATAAAGTAGAAAATAGTATATCGGAAGCCAACAAAACAAGAGAGACTCTCATACTGTCTGAAAATCGTATGATGCCTTAGTAACCCAGCCACTATAGTAACCTAACTCAACACATTATAGTCATTTTTGACCCTTTTTAGTTTTGTCTATTGTAACTAAGACTCAAGTAAGTTTTTTAGTGAATGAAATTTGAGTTTTTCCTTCTCTCTAAAAGCTTTCAAGTCTGTCTTCACAATTTGTTAGCTGTGTGTTTGTCAAGACAGTAACTAAAGCAAATCGGGTGGCTAGACAAATTGCTAGCAGTGTGATAAGACATGGTTTGTTTGCCTCGTATATTGCAGCTGGAGCACCTCAATGGCTGAGCTCAACAACTGAGGAAGACATTAGACTAATCTAAGACTTTTTGTTCTCTCGATCGTTCATAGTTCGTTTTTACATAGTGTGCTCTGTTTGTATTTCATTTCAGGTTGTATTATATGTACGCTTTAGAACCTTTCTGGTAGCTTTTTTCTTCTAATATTAATTCTCAGATGAAAAAAAAAATTCATTACGAAGAAAATTTCAGCATTTGACAAAAGACTTTCCCGAGTTAATTTAACATTGAATTCCGGCTTGATTTTTTATTTTCTTTAAAATTCTAGCCAATGGCAATAAAGTGAAGATTGATATTGACCAATATCTACATTGATATACATCTTAATAAACTTACCAATATATACATTGTGATTCTGGATTTCTCTAAATTTTAATTAATAAGTAATCACGAATGGAAAGTTGAATAGATATCAAATCATAAATACTCATAAATAATTTTCTCACAGAATCTCACTAAATGGTATTCATGCAGTCACGTTCACTTTCTTTATATAACCTTTATCAATTTTTATAATTTGAATCAAATGATTTCAAACTTCTTCAATTTTGATTTAAACAAAAACAGAAAATAATGGCCGGCGAAATACCGCGAGAAATGACCGGCGATAACGATTCCGATAGATTCGTAGCCGGAAAAGGCTACGACCGAACAAAGCATCCATCAATAGACACCAACGAGAGTATGTCAAGCCGATTTTCCGTCGAGAAACCGAGAATGGGACCACCGCCTGGGACTTACTTAGTCCAACTCCCTAAAGATCAGATCTACCGAATTCCTCCACCGGAAAGAGCTCACCATTACGAGTATCTCTCTCGCCAGAAACCAAATCGATCTAATTGTCGGCGATGTTGCTGTTACTTCCTCGTTGCTTTACTCATCCTTCTCGTCCTCGTAGCAGCCATCATCGGAATCATCTTCCTTGTTTTTCAGCCGCATAAGCCACGATTCTCCGTGAGTGGAGTCTCTATAACCGGAATCAATTTGACTTCATCGTCTCCGATCTCTCCGCTAATCAAAATCAAGGTAAGGTCTCATAACGTTAATGGAAAACTCGGTTTAATCTACACGAAAGGAAACGTAGTTGCGATTTTTTACGACGGAATTGAACTTGGTAACGGCGAGTTCACGGCGTTTAAGCAGCCGGAAGATAATATGACGGTGATTGTGACGGAGTTAAAAGGACCGAGGATTGAGTTAACGAGCTCGTCACGTAAAGAGTTAACGGGATTGCAGAAGAAAAGAAAAGTGCCGTTATTTCTCGAAA
This sequence comes from Lepidium aucheri, assembly GCA_900406435.1. NCBI lineage: Eukaryota > Viridiplantae > Streptophyta > Magnoliopsida > Brassicales > Brassicaceae > Lepidium > Lepidium aucheri. The sequence continues at coordinate 12,517 of OVBA01006803.1, forward strand.
TTAAAGCGCCGGTTAAGTTTAACGTTGGCGTCGTTACAACGTGGACGATGACCGTTACGGTGGACTGCAAAATAACAGTGGATAAATTAACGGGATCAGCATCTGTGATGACGGAAAGTTGCGATATGGGCTTAAGCCTGTTGTGAATTTTCAGCTAGTTTTTGTCCATTTGGCATTTCAGATTTTGGTTCACTTCAGATTATCATAATTTTGAATTTTGTTTTTGGATTAAAAATGAAAATTTGCTCCGTTCGAAATGAATGTCTGATTTATTAATTTGGACCTATGAATATGGATAAACAAATATACTCCTATAAGCTAGGAAATATATAAAAATAGTAGAAAATCTGGTTGAGATTAGATTTTTAGTGAGAAAATCAATATATTCGGCATTAACGCGTTGAAAGTGAATAGTATATCTTATAATTATTATTAATTTTTTGCTCAAGATCTCACCATTAATAGATCCCAAATAACTCAGAAGAGAAACTAAAATTATATAATCAGAATGCACAAAGAACAAAATTGCAATTTTACTTTTTAAATGCCTGAAGCGTGAGAAATTGTAATTAACATGTAGTTAGCCCAATTTTGATTAAAATAATACTTATAATTTAAGCTTTAATAGAGGAGTTAATCTCCATAATGTTTCAAAAGAGAAAACATCAAATCAGACCAAAAATCCATTGATGTTTTGACACAGAAACAAGCACCAAAATATACATCTAAGTCCTAAAACGGTAAAACCAGAGTTCTAGAAAGATACTTATCTCGGCTGAGATTCGCTACGGGTAACTCTTCTTGCAGTGACACCGCTAGTTGAAGCTAAAGGAGCTTGAGAAGAACCATTTTCAGTTGACTCTTCGTGGCTTCTAAGTTGTCTTTTTCTCTTGGATTTTGGAGCTGTGGGTTGAGTCTCGTTTTCCTCTTCATCATTCACTGCTTCAACAGCTTCTGTTTTTGTAATTTTACCCAAAGGCCATGGTTTTCGGCAACCAGAGCAAACTTTATCATCCTGCAGTTTTAGTGTGATCAGACAGTGTAATAGTATTGAAGTTAAACTCACTAACCATTGGGGTTAAGGAAACTTTAAAAGTTGTGTGTGTACCCTTTGAGATAACATTTTTTCGAGGCAGTACTTGTGTATCCGGACAGTGCAACCTTCACTCTGACATAAATCCGCCTGGAAAGTTGGAATCAAGAGTCAGAAAACACAAGGATTGGATATGAATTTGTCTACACAAATTTTTTTATTTAATACGAGAGTCCTAATCCAATCAGGTTTCAACGAAATGCAGACCTTTACTCCAGCTTCATTGCAGACCTCGCAGGAAGGAACATCATTGTTCCTGAACCAACTGCGCAGGTCAAGAAGAGATCTTATACCAAGTCCAATGTTTCCCTCATTTGTTCGGCACAGCCATTTGTCCCTTACAAGTTCCTCGAGAGTTTTTTCCTTTTGAGACAATGAAAAGTTCTTGAATGCAGTAGGAATTTGATGTTGACTGCTGCTGGTTTCACTTGGTAACTGAAATATCAACACAAGATCTGTCAACCATAACAAAAGAGACTAAAATCATATAGTTAAATTAAATGAATAGCATTTAATAAAAATTTTGGTGATATATCAACGAGCCCAAATAGTCATCTTCACCAAACAGACAGATAAGAAATGCTAGGTATTAGAGATTAGTTTTTCATACAGTTCCAATGATCATACACGGGGATGAGACCCTTTATATTATACAATAAGAACTCAAGAATCTATGAATATATGATCAACAAGCCTACAAGCAACAAAGTTAAGATCTCATAGAGAACAGAATTCTTTCAAGTGATTCTGCAAGATAGTAGCAAGTTTTGGAGATGCCATGATCAGTTGATTAAACAGAGGTTATAGATGGTTTTTTTTGTCAGTGACGAGGTCAAAAACATAAGAGTTGAGGGACTATGATTAACCTGATTCTCTAAACGGATATTAAGGGCATCAAAACCTGTAATGCATCCTTGAGCAGCTTCATCCTGTGCAATTGCTTCTATCTGCCAGAAGTTAAATTCATCAATTTCACAGACATGTTGCACAGATATCCACTTCGTACAACTCAGATTCATCTGAGTGCACACATAGCAAAAAAAGAGATTGTTAAAGAAGTATTATAAATGTGTTATAACTTGTAGAATTAGTCTCGTGAAAAAAGAGAGAAATCCAAATACTGATAAGTTCCCAAATGGAACGAACTTTTACTTTCTACTCTAGCTTCACTACAAATGAGACAAGTAATTTGATCAACAAGAAACAAAACATAAAGCCAAACCGGGAAAAAGTCTGAACGTGACTTACAATGCCTTTAAAGAATGCAATCTGCGGAACAGAATATTTTGTTCCAAGTTTGGATTGCTCATCGGACACATTGTTAACCACACCATAACAAACTTGACCATCATACTGATCTCTACAAGCCCTCAACTCAAAGTGAACATATGAGAGTTCTTTGTTTATCTCAAGAAGGTACTTGTCAAATATCTTTTTAGCAACTCCTACAGCAACAAAAATAACGAAGAACAGAATCAATATGATATCAAATAGTTCCTTTAACATTCAACATAAAGATAACCAGTAACTCAATTCCGAATCATTTTCATTTCCACAAATTTTGTATAACAACTCATTTAACGTAATGGTTATTAAACCCAAGACTCGTCTACAATATCAATCAGCAGCATATCAAGCTGTAAAAGTAGCTAAACCCCATAAAAATTCAAAATTTGAGCAAATCCAACAGAGGGATACGTCGACAGAGCAGATATACAGAAATTGAATTAAATTTCCCGAATTCAAATACCGGCGGATTAAATTTGTTTCGATTTTGATTCAAACAAACAAAAACCAATCCGGCGCAAGCCTATAAATGTAACTTAGATACATTCATCGAAAGTGAAACAAAAATTAAATCAGAGGAGAAAGCGACCTGGGTTTCTACCGGTAACGCCGGTGAAGATTGAATGAAATTCTTTCTCTTTGAGAGGACCTCGTGAAATCAAAGCCTGGATTAGCGTGTGGTGCTTCCAGCTTAGCGATACCATTCTCAGATCCGCCGGGAAAAAAGTTAGGGTTTTAGAATCACGTGAACATTAGGGTTCCTGTGAACTAGGGTTTTTTGGGGAAGGTGAGAGAGAGATGGCGGGAAGGGGATGGAGTCGATGACGTCACAAATTGATTTCGACAGCTAAGTTAATACTTATTATGGCTTTTAATTATTTTTGCTAAAAAATATGAGTGGTTGAGTAGACGTAATTGTAAAGTGGTCCTAACTTAAGGAAAATTAACAAAACTAACACTGAAATTTATTAATATTACAAAATATGACATAAATTTTAAATTTGCCAAATAGCTTCACCAGTATGCTCTCAGTATACCAACAATGTGGTGTAGTTTTTTTAAAAGTAGTGAGTGTTATAAATATGTAGGTAATACTTACCTATTATGCTATAACAATTATACATCAATAAAATATCTTACCTCATGTATTCCCTTTACCCTAGTATAAATACATGTGTTGGGGTAAGAGTGAAAGACTACCAAAAAA
>OVBA01006804.1:0-16100 GCA_900406435.1 Lepidium aucheri
GCAAGGGTGTACTAAAAGGTAAGTTCTGTTTTTCCTTATCCGTTCGATGATAATGTTTTTTTTGACTTGTGTGATATTAAGCAGGGGGAGTAAAGCTGCAGGAGCCGGATCAAGAGNGTGTTGATCTATCTGACTGAGGGGGAGAACAAGTTTAAGGGGAGAGCCATTGTTCGGCTCTATTTTTTTGGCCAATCTGTGGCATTTCTTTTGTTTGATAAAACTCTCGGATTCTTGATCTTTTTCATCACATGTTTGATAACACTCTTTACATTTTCTTGGATTGTAATGTGAATCAGGATTTGTGATTTATCAGATTGGATCTTAATCTCTGCCTTGCTTCTAATTATCAAACTGTTATTGAAAACAACAAGTTGTGTCTAGTGTTTGAAAATGACAGGTATCAGGTTTAAGTATCACCTCAAGTCAAAAAAGGGGGAGATTGAAGTTGGATAAAGGTCACGTGATTCGATTGTTGGAAACAAAGAGAGAAGCACGTGGAGTGAAGAAGTTTGAGTTTCAAAATTCAAACGAGCGATAAGATCTATCAAGAAGAAGATCTTATCAAAGAAGATATAAAGATGATTTAGTTAGATTCTGAAAAAATAGGAAACAAACTAAAGAGCTCTTTCATTATAAAAGAGATCTCGATTGTAAACTGAGACTCACGAACTTTGGCTTTAGAAAAGTTAGTGAGAATCTCGTCAATTGTTTTTCAAGTTAGGTTATCGGTTTTGTTAGAGTAATTTTTAGATCGATAAGTTGATAACTAGTCGATTGCTAAGATTGTCTTTTGTAAAAAAGGAATTCTTAATAAAAACGTAATTCTCTGTTTAATTCAGTTGTTGTTACTTATTTTCCACTTTCAATAGATTCTTTTATTTTCATGTAAACAAGTCTAAATATATACTCAAAATAATGAATATATACTCATGCACTCTGTTAAAATTCATACGAACTATTTATATTTCTTTACATGTTGAAGGAAGCTACTTTTCAATGAAAGATAAAGTTATAGTGAAATTGAAAATACCCATGATCAATACATAGATTGCGATATAGTTAGAATGAGACTTCTACCGTCCAAGTGGGTTAGGAGGCCTTGATGCAAGGGGCATTTTAGGCAGGATATTTTGTTGGAAGGTAGCTTTGATCAGATTTGCAAATAGTGGCTACGAATGCTTTGGGCCTACATTTTTATACAATCATATAATCACGTTAATAATAGCGCATTAAAGCAAAGTTTTGACAATACAATGAATTAAAGTTTGATTTATTAAACAAACAAAAAAAACAAAGAACTAAAAGTTTGATGTTGAGTGTCACAAATAAATTGGGTAAGTGTAGTGGTTTCCCCCCAATCAAACCTTGGATTAAGCTCGTTTGGTAGATTCGACCAAAAACATTGTCTATTAGGTATCAAACATATCTTGCATCATAACGCGTATAACTTGTGTGTCATTGTATAATTCATTTTGGTCATTTTTTGATTCTCTATCTTTGTAATACATTGTGGTGTGTCGACTTTCTAGTAAAATGGTGATGAGTGTAATTAAAACATCCCATGAATACATTAGATGAGTTGACATACGTAAAAATTACATCTCTTATTATTATTTACAAGTCACAAAGATTTTATTGCATATCTATGCAAAATATTGAATTAAACTTGAATGTAGTAATTTGGTGAGTAACTTACTTATTAGATAAAATAGAGTTTGTTATGTTTAGAAGTTATCTAATCATACTTTTCTATTAGAATTAGGAAAACTTTATCTTGTCTATATAAGGGAGATATCAAAATGTGGTATAATCTAAGAGTTAGAGATTGAAGGCTTTAGTTTTTGAGTGAGCTTTCTAAAGCAATAAAAAGAGTCATTCTTTAAATATTGAGTTCTTATTATTCGATTACTTTGATCAACAATTGGTATCAGAACCAAAGATTGTCGATTACGGAGAAGTCTTAATCACCAGAAAGAAAGTTAAACAAGAGGTTTAATAAATTATGGCAGACGAACAAGCCAGTGTCTCGGTTGAAAAAGCCAAAAGCGGAGGAAGCTCTTCCTCTATAATGTGTCCAATATTAACCACAACGAACTACACCGTTTGGGCTATGAGAATGAAAGTATGTCTTAATGTACATGAAGTTTGGGAGGTAATTGAGACAATAATTAATGATAAAAAGGAAGAACAACATGATAATTGCACTCTTGGTCCAATCTTTAGTGGATGCTCTTATTCTACAAGTTGGAGAATTAGACACGGCAAAGAAGGTATGAGAGGCTATTAAAACTCAAAACTTAGGAGCGGAACGTGTTAAGGAAGCAAGGTTACAAGCATCAATATCTGAATTTGATCGTCTCAAGATGAAAGAAACCAAAAATATTGATGACTTTGTCAGCAAGTTATCGGCGATTTCATCAAAGTCTTCCTCTCTTGGAGTAAGTATTGAAAAATCTAAATTAGTCAATAAGTTTCTCAAAAGTCTTCATAGAAAGAAATTTATCCATATTGTAGCATCTCTTGAGCAAATCTTAGATCTTAAAACATCAAGCTTTCAAGATGTCATAGGTTGTCTAAAAACCTATGAAGAAAGAATTCTTGAAAAAGAAGAAGAAGCTCAAGAATATCAAAAACAATTAATGTATTTGGAGCAACAAAATCAAACAAGAAACTCTAGTGAAGGATCAAGAGGAAGAGGTAGCGGCGGACAATTGAGTTCACGTAGAAGAGGACGAGGAAGAGGCAATGGAGATCGAGATTTATCTAAGGTCATGTGTTATCGATGTCATAAGCTAGGACATTATGCTTCTAGCTGTCCAGATCGCTTACTTAAACTACAAGAAACCAAAGAAGATAAGCTTGATGAGGATATGCAAGATGTGGATGAGCTTTTCATGCACGAGGTAGTTTATTTAAACAAAAAGAATTGCATACCAACTAAGTTTGAGACAAATAATAGAGATAACACTTGGTATCTTGATAATGGAGAAATCAATCACATGACAAGAGATAAACGATACTTCATATTGATTAATGAGTTAATTATGGGAAAAGTTAGATTTGGTGATGAGACACGTATTGATATTAACAAAAAAGGCTCCATTTACCTCATTGATAGAAACGGGGAAAAACCATAACTAATGTTTACTATATTCCTGGTCTGAAGAGTAACATCATTAGTCTTAGACAAGCAATAGAGTCCGGTTGTGACATATGTATGAGAGGATATTATTTGACAATGTATGACCAAGAGGGAAAAATAATTGTCAAAGCAAAAAGATCACCTAACTGACTCTATAAAATCCAAATGGAGATCAAGGATTCAGAGATTCATCTATCCAAAATAAGTGACCCAAGCAAGAAGCATGCAAGGTTAGGACATATTAACCTTGATACCTTATCTAATATGATCAAGAAAGAGTTGGTTAAAAGGCTTCCCAAGGTCGGAATTGAGAAGAAAGTATGTGGATCATGCTTACTTGGAAAGCAAGCTAGACATGTATTTCACAAAACTACTTCTTATCGAGCGGATAAGGTTTTGGAGCTTGTACATGGAGACCTTTCTGGAACAACATTACCAAAAATAGTGACTGGAAATAGGTATATGTTTTTCCTCACCGATGATCACTTAAGGTATATGTGGACGGTTCTAATGAAGACGAAAAGCGAAGCTTTTGAGAAGTTTAAAAGGTTCAACATTGTGGTTGAAAGGGAATCTAGAGAGAAGATTCGAGTCTTTAGAACCGATCGAGGTGGTGAATTCTTGTCAAAATAGTTCAAAATGTTTTGTAAAGATATGGGTATTAAACATCATCTTACCGCACCTTACATACCCCAACAAAACAAAGTTGTTGAGATACGCAATAGAACTTTGATGGAGATGTCACAAAGTATAATTAAGCATATGCATATGCTAAATTATCTTTGGGAAGAAGCGGTGAGAGACTCAACATATTTTTTGAATAGAATTGCCACAAGAGTTATCAAAGATCGGACACCATTGATGTTACATGCGTTTCTAAACTACCAACTAAAATCAACAAACACAAACAACTGCCACTGAAGCATTTGAGGTTCAAATCCACAGAGAATCTAGAACCAACCCATTAGGATTTTTAGAATTTGAACTTAAGGTATAGCAATAGGTATGATTTGAAATAAAAACTAATAAAACTTAAGCAAAGTAAAATAAAAAAACAAAGATCAACCAAACAAAGATAGAATAAAGCAAACTCAACAAGAATTAATGATTAGCAAACTAAACAAAACAAGCACAAACTAGCAATAGGTTTTAGGTAAGATAATTGATTAATGAAAATGATAATCAAATCAAGATGTATAAGGACTCATTAGGAACCATCCTAGAGGATGAGACACACTAATAGATCATCCCATTCTCATGGCAATAAACTCTATGTCAATCAAGTGAGTTCCCTAAACTCTCATTTGTCAATTCAATGACTAACAAGCATTACAATCAAACTCACTAAGACCACTAATCCCCAAAACATCATCTCTTGAAGGCTAAAGAAGAAAACCTCACAAAAGAGTCATTCTAGAATTTTATCGAACACATCTCTGGCGATAGTTTTCGTAACATTTAGACTGAAATGGTCAACTCAAATCTAGCATTAAGAACACTTTAAGTGAAGGAATCAATAAATCTATCAACCTAGACACAAGATTCAATCATCAATTCCAAAGATCTACCTAATCTTCAACCTATCACTTCACTACTCTAACACAAAAGTTATGAAACAAAATGTGAAAATTACCATAAGCAAAATCATGAACATATTGAAATGAAGATAAGAGAAAGGATGAAGAAGTTTCAATAGATGAGAGATGATGATCAAAAGATCACCATCCCCAAAAGGGGTCTTCAACTTGTTCTTCCTCCCTCTCTCTCTCTTGAGCCACTCAAGTAATCCTAAAAATGAGTTTTAAAAGTGTGTCCTAAAAACCCTAAACATTTGGGTTTTATCAATGTTTTGAAAATTGGACCGGACACCGACTCAGTCATGCTATTGGATAGGTGGCCGGATCAGTTTAATCGGTTAGACCAAATTTTTAATTTTATTATATATATATAACATCTATTTTTTTGGATTCTATAATTATGTGTAAAAATAGTATAACATATTTGCAATTCTTAGAACAAAAAAATGATATCTATTAAAAAGAAACTAGAAAGAATTAGAGAAATGATACAAATATTCTATGAAATTTAATAATATGACATTTATGTTTGACAATGAAAATATAAAACAATAAAATAATACATATTAATATACATATCGAAAATTATCTACTAATATTATCTATGATTTATATAAATTAACATTACAAAACACCATTATATTTGTTATAAATTATTATATATATCAAAAGAGTATAAAAGAAAGTGAATTTTTATGGTTTTAACTTTTAATTTTCAATTTTTTTTATTCTATAAAACAAAAGTAATAATAAATATATATTTTTTAAAAATACATAAATTATTAGCGAACCGGGTTTTAATATTAACTAAGGTCACAGGTTTTACTCGTTTTTGACCAATTTTACTAGTTTAACTTAAATCTGGGTTTTAGTTCAATTCGAACCAATTTTATTAAGGAGTCACGGTTGAACCGGTCTGGTTTTCAAAAAACTGAGTTTTATAACAATCAAAAGCAGACCCGGGTCAATCCGAGATAAACTAGATCAAATGACTCAAAATAAAAATGTGTGTTGCTGAGGTCGACCTCCCCACGCCGACTTGGTGGTTGAGGATGTGCTATCTAGGGAGAAAATCATGCGTTTGGTACCGTCGAGGTTAAGCTTGTCGGATAGATGGTCGATGGTCCGGTTTTTTCGCGTGCGTTTGGTGCGAGAAATGGCTTCATCGACAACATTTGGTCAGATTGTTGGTCGAGGATGAGTGGTATATAGTCTAGGGGGACCAAAGACCCGAGGTCGATTTGCTCAAGTCTGGTTGAAGGTCGAGTAAGTGATTGTCTTGCTTCTTGTCTCACATGCGTTCCGGTCGGGTCGCGACCATTGACCATGTGTTCGGTTGTCCGGAAGTCTGGGTGGTCTTTTCATGGAATGGCTAATCGAGCTCTTTGGGTCAACCTTGAGAACAAGGCCGCACTGTCTGAACTCCTATCTTGAAGCATTCCACTCAATCTTCTTGACAGACCGCGTTGTCTCGATCGTGCAGTCGACCCTTCTTTGCCAGCATGCGGCCAACCTAGAGATCAACCTCGCCTGTTTGATCTTGAGGTCGATCCTTAGTCCAAAAGCTCCACTCTTTGAACTTAAGCTCCATAGCACCTAAAAATAACTCAAAAGAAGAAAAATATGCAAATGCATGATCTTAGGAATCTAATGCATGAATTACACATAATATGATCTAGAATGAATCTAAATTCAACTTAAATGAATTTTACTGATGTAGGATGATAGTGAAAAATAGCACAATATTTACATATCTCAACTTCCCCGGACTTTCCTTTTGCTTGTCTTCAAGCAAACAATACAAGGCCAAATAAGAGGTTTGAAAAACAACAAGGGGAATGTCTTATCTAAGACAAACAATTTATCAAGCAAAGACCGTAATCACCTATGAACCCTCATCCTCCTATAAAGACCACAATGTACTCGTATCACTTAGTATCCATTCCAAAATGTACTATACCTTAAACCAATTTCTAGGCCCTTGAATAGATTTCTTATTTTTAAAGGTGAAGGCTTTTTAAGAGACTTGAGATCAAAGAACATATGATTCGACTTCTTTGAGCTTAAAAAGACTTAATTCAATTAAGCACAATTATCATTTCTTGTTTTGATTCAGTTTTAGCACAAGTTCATTGGTTTTAGGATTCACAACCGATCAGAGGCCTATTTCAAATCCTTTTTATGGATCCACAAACATGAGAGGATTGCTTCATGTTCAGCTCTCAGCTTTCTCAGTGAGACACAAAAATGTACAGGTTTACGCATATTTCCCACTCATTTTAGGCATCATTGAATAAACTTTATTTGTAACAAAGGTCACCTTAGTTAGTTGCCAAGCTAATCACAAGGAAAGCATACAATGCATCTCAAGGCCCTAATTAAAAAATTTAAGTTCAATTAAAGAAATCAGTTCAAGTTATTTCAAGACATAGCGCAAGTATAAGGATTTCAGATGAATGACCTATCAATTTTCTAGAGGGAATGACTAAGGCTCAATGAGTTCACAATGATCACTAGCTGATAACCTAACAAGTTTGTTCAAAATTACACAAGAGAATTCCAAAAACCGAATATGAAAACTATGATGCAAACCAAAATGCTTCTAAACACTCAAATTTAAATGAAATGCTAATGCAACTTAATGCTTTTTTGTATTTTTGAAATTTTTTATGCACAATGTGATGCAAGACAAGACTCAAGAAAATGGAAAACAACACAACTAAAATGAGTATTAGTAAACAACCAGTCCCCTCCCTCGGACTTACTTCTCACAGTCTCGGTAAGAAAGTTAATATAAGGAAGAGAGGCCTAAACAACCAAGAGTAAAAAAATGCAAAAGAAAAATAAAACTATGTACAAAGGTGGTGAATTTGGTGCCTTATAAAAGATTTAAGATGCCTTGGACCGGGAAGTTGACCTCATCGGATTGAGCTCAAATTTGATGAAGAAAATGCAAAATGGATCGTGGTCGTGAGGTTGGGTCGAGATTCATCGACCATGAGGTCGAGAAAGTAAGGCTCAGTGTCGATTTATTGAAGTGCCGTCGGGTTTGGATCATTAACCTTTGGGTCGACCCGTGGTACGTGATGTCGAGAGCTTCAGGTCGGCCAGCTGGTCGATCTCATATCATTCGGGGCAAGGCGTGGTACAAACATTGGGTAAGGATCCTTACCCGTTTGGTCGACATGTGTTCCTTTACAAAACCTGTCCTGCGGCTCAATTCTCTCGACCAGATCTTTTTGAGCGGATGGTCGACCTTTTATAGTTCTGGGTGAGTAGTAGTACATACATTGGATCAATTGCGTCGACCTGTATTTTGACCCACGGTACATGTGCTACCTTTCAGCGGTATGTGTCTTTGGCTCGGTGACATTGACCATGTTTGGTCGACCTTTATGTTGACCTCTAAAACATCTGGAGACTTGCAGTACAAACATCAGTTCCTCGAGCATAAGGTCGACCCAAATGCTTCCCACGGTTTTGTATCCTCATGTCGGCTACAATCCATCGACTCGTGGGTCGACCTTCCAATCAAATCTCCTCTTTCTTAGTCTGATCTCGTAACTCAACTCCTCTTTGAAGCTCTTGATTTTCCTAGATCAAAACAACCACAAAGCACACACCAAAACACACCAAACTCAAGCAACATAGAGAAAAATAAAATAATATTTACAAGGATACAATGGGAGTGCCTCCTAAGTGCACTTGTTTAAAGTCTCAAGCTCGACTTTATACATAGCTTTTTATGCGTTGATAGGATCGAAAACCGGAATTTTCTCCGCAAACGCATCCTAAGAGTTACTTTCCTTTCACTTTTTAAGAAAGGAGTGTGACATGAGCTTGGATATCCCAGATCATACTCATCATCGAGCCATCCCCTAAATTCTTTCATCCTAACCTCCTCAAAGAATAGTAACTTCCAATGATCATCAATACCCAATTTAATGGTGAGGATTATGTCAAGATGGTTGCTAGAGGGTTGTGACTTTGGAGATTCTTCTTCTTCACCCTCCTTGAAGGCCATTTCAATGAGATTATCTTGTTTCTGTATGGGTTTTTCAACCTTTGTCTCTTGCTTGAATATGGGTTGGACATGAAAGTATTTCTTAGTTGAAGGCTCAGTATCAACAAGTGAATATTCCATTGTGTCTTCATGCAATCTACAACCACAACATCTTCACAAGGTTCTTCATACCTTATCACAAGATTCTCATACACTTCACAACCAAGAAGAAGGTCAAGTCTTTGCACGGTTTCTTCGGCTTTTTGTAGAAATTCATGCTCTAAGTGAATCACTAGCCCTTGTGGTAATTACTCAAGTTTCTCCATTGGTGCATTGAACTCACTCAAAGGGTAATTGTTTATTGTGTCCTTACCAATTTCATTGTCTTCTTCACTAGTGCTATAACTTGTCTTCATATCCACGAACTGGATTTCTTCACTCTCTTCCTCCCAAGAGTTTACCAACTCCTCCATGCTTTCCCAACTTAAGTGTTTTTGTCTATTCTCCTCAATGGCACAAGATAAAATGAAAGTGCTCAGATCTTCAGTATTAGTTGGCGTGGATGAGATGATTATGGAACCACCTTCATGATTATCCATCCACATATCATCATTCAACATCTTCTCGTGAGTGTCCATATCCCTTGATTCTTGTTCCATAGCAACCTCAATAGCAGTGATCCTCCTTAGAGTATTCTTGTAATACCTCAAAACCAATTTCAGCAAGTTGTGAATTTCTTCTTTTTCAGAGATTGGGGAAGAATAAGCTTTTTGATGTTCAAACTTCATGTCCCAAGATTGACACCTCTCACCATACCCATATTGGTTTCATTGAGAAATTTTTTATATGGAAATCCTTCTTGATAAGTAGATGTGCTTTCAAAACCATGATAGCTAGTGGGGTTCCTAGTCATCTCTCTCTCTCTTGAGCTTCATAATGAGCCTTCCTCATGGAGGCTAAATCTGAAGCCATGCTTTCTTTCTATGACTGTACCTTCAAAAAGAATAAACACTTGAAAGAAAATTAATAACCAAACCAAAAGAAACAAAAGAAAAAGCTATAGTCATAAATCTAATTCAAATCCTAATGGCTTATTGCATAGATTGCCCGACAACGACATCAAACTGATGTTACGTTTATTTCTAAACTACAAATTAAAATCAACAAACGTAAACAACTGTCACTGAAGCATTTGAGATTCGAATCCATAGAGAATCTAGAACCAACATATTAGGATTATGAGAATTTGGATTTAAGCTATAGCAATAGGTATGATTTGAAATAAAAACTACTAAAACTTAGGCAAAGTAAAATAAACAAACAAAGATCAACCAAACGATGATAGAACAAAGCAAACTCAACCAGAACTAATGATTAGAAAACTAAACAAAACAACCACAAACTAGCAATAGTTTTTAGGCAAGGCAATTGATCAATGAAAATGATAATCAAATTAATATGTATAAGGACTCATTAGGACCCATCCTAGAGCATGAGATACAACTATAGATCATCCCACTCTCAAGGCAATGAACTCTATGTCAATCAAGTGAATATGCTAAACTCTCATTTGCCAAGTCAATGACTAACAAGCATTACAATCAAGCTCAGTACGACCACTAATCCCCAAACATCATCTCTCGAAGGCTAAGAAAGAAAAGCTCACAGAAGAGTCATTCGGGAATTTCATCGAATACCTCTCAGGTGATAATTCTCCTAGCCTCTAGACTTACATGGCCACTTCAAATCTAGCTTTAAGAATACTCTAAGTAAAGGAATCAATAAATTTATCAACCTAGACACAAGATTCAATCATCAATTCCAAATATCTACCTAACCTTCAACTTATAAATGCACTACTCTAACATAAAAGCCATGAAACAAAATGAGAAATAACCATAAACAAAAGCATAAACATATTGAAATGAAGATAAGAGAAAGGATGAACAAGTTTCAATAGATGGGAGAGGATGATCAAAAGATCACCATCCCCAAAAAGGGGTCTTCAACTTGTTCTTCGTCTCTCTCTCCCTCTCTCTCTCTCTCTCTCTCTCTCTCTCTCTCTCTCTCTAAAGCTGCTCAGGTAATCCTAAAAATGAGTTTTAAAATGTGGGTGTCCTAAAAAACGTAAACATTTGGGTTTTATAGCAATCAAAAATGGACTCGGGTCAACCCGGGACAAAGCGGATCAAATGACTCAAAATTAAAATATGTGTTGTTGAGGTCAACCTCCTCACATCGACTTGGTAGTCGAGGATGTGCTGTCTTGGGAGAAAATTGTGCGTTTGTTACCGTCAAGATCGAGCTTGTCGCGTAGATAGCCGATGTTCCGGTTCACGTGCGTTTAGTGCGGGAAATGGCTTCATCGACCATATTTGGTCTGGCCGTTGGTTGAGGGTGAGTGGTCCAGAGTCTAGGGGGCCCAATGACTCGAGGTCGACCTGCTAAAGTTGGGTTGAGGGTAGAGTAAGTGATTGTCTTGCTTCTTGTCTCACATGCGTTCCGGTCAGGTCACGACCATCGACCATGTTGATGATCTTGAACTCTGTATGGCCTCTTCATGGAATGACTAGTCGAGCTCTTTTGGTCGATCTTGAGGTGGAGGCCACATTATCTAAACTTCTATCTTGAAGCGTTTCACTCAATCTTCTCGTTAGGCCACGTTCTCTCGATCGTGCAGTTGAGCCTTCTTCGGTAGCGTGCGGTCCACTTAGAGATCAACCTTTCCTGATCAATTTTGAGGTTGATCCTTTGTCCAAAAGCTCCATTCTTCTAATTTAAGCTCCAAAGCACCTAAAAATGACTCAAAAGAAGGAAAATATGCAAATGCATGGTCTTAGGACTATAATGCATGAACTATACAAAATATGATCTAGAATGAATCTAAATGCAACTTAAATGAATGTTAGTGATTCAGAATGATAGTGAAAAATAGCATAATATTTAAATATATCAACTATATGAAATTGTTTGAGATAAAAACCAAATATCGACCACTTGCGTATTTTTGGGTGCATCGGATATGCAAAGATTGAAACTCCGCTCTTGAAAAAACTTGATGATCGATCTTGTATAATCGTTCACCTTGGAACCAAACCCAGGTCTAAGGCCTATCAACTACTAGATCCTTCTACTCAAAAGATTGTGGTTAGTAGAGATGTGGTGTTTGATGAATCAAAAGGTTGAAATTGGTGTCACAAAGTTTTGGAGGAGAGTCAAGTAGGAAACTTTGTAATAAGTGACATTTTTGATCCACAAGAAACGAAAAAGAATGAGAAAGAATCTGAAGATAATGAGAGAAAAGAAGTCTCAAAGGCTGAAGATAAAGACGAAGATGAATCTTCATCTTCATCTCACGAACAAAATTCATAAGTGTTGGACGAGAACAATGAATCTACTTAAGTTTACGAAGATCACAAAGACAAATCTCCAAACCTAAACATCTTGAAGACTATGTTTTGTTACCTGGCAAAGTATGAGAAAAACTATTGTTATACTTGAATGATGAGCCAAGAAATTTCAATGAAGCAAAAGAATTAAAAGAGTGGATTATAGCTTGTGAAGATGAAATTAGATCGATTGTCAAGAATGAGACTTGAGATCTCGAAGACCTTCCACAAGGAGCTAAACCCATCAGATTTAAATGGGTTTCCAAGATTAAACACAATTCCCACGGAACCATCAACAAGTACAAATCTAGCTCATTGCCAAAGGTTTTGTTCAAAGATATGGAATAGATTATGAGGAAGTATTTGCACCGGTTGCAAGACTTGAGACAATTCAACTTCTTATTAATTTATCAGTATATAATGGTTTGGAGATAAACCATCTTGATGTCAAAACAGCCTTCCTTAATGGTGAACTAAAAGCAACTGTGTATGTCACACAACCAGAAGTATTTGAGGTAAAAGGAAGTGAACACAAAGTCTATAGACTCAAAAAGACTTTGTATGGGTTAAAACAAGCACCAAGGACTTGGATATCAAGTTGAATGAAGTACTTAAAGAACTAGAATTCGAAAGGTGCAACAAGGAACCATCCGTGTATAAGAAGGTTAGTTCTCATGAAATCTTACTTATAGCTGTATACGTAGATGATCTTTTTGTCACACGTTAAAATAGAAAGGTCGTAGATAATTTCAAAGAAGAGATGGAAACTGAGTTTGAGATGAGTGATCTAGGGAAACTAACTTATTATCTCGAAATAGAAGTGAGACAATTTGAAGGTGGAAAAACGTTGTCTCAAAACCGTTATGCTAAAAAATTCTTGAAAAATCTGGAATGATTGATTGTAACTCGGCTCAAATACCAATGGATTAGGGACTCAAGTTATCAAAAGCTCTTCAAGAAAAGGAGATATACGCCACATAACATAGAAGGAACGTTGGATGTTTATGATATCTCTTACATACTAGACCAGATTTGTCATATTGCGTTGAGGTTTTAAGTAGGTATATGCAAAGCCCAAGAAAATCTCATGGAGCTGTCATGAAGCAATGCTTGAGGTACTTAAAATGTACAACTACTCTTGGATTGGTGTTCAAGATATCCACAACACAAGTATCAAGGTTAATCGGATATAGTGATAGTAGTCACAATGTTGATCTAGATGATGGAAGGAGTACAACCAGTCGCATCTTTTACCTTAGTGAAAATCCGATTACTTGGTGCTCTCAAAAGCAAGACACCATTGCATTGTCTTCATGTGAAGTCGAGTTCCTGGCTGGAACCGAGGCCTTAAGACAAGCAATTTGGCTTCAAGAGTTGCTAAGAAAAGGATCAACAAGTGAGAAGGTGATCATACTAATAGAAAACAAATCCGCAATGGCATTGGCACTTACAAAAAATATGGTGTTTCATGGAAGAAGTAAACACATACATACAAGATATCATTTTAAAAGAGAATGTGGTGAGAATGATCAAACAGAAGTGGAATACATTCCCGGGACAAGGCAGAAGATCGATATTCTAACAAAGGCACTAGAAAGAATCAAGTTCAAGGAAATGAGAGACTTCATTGGTGTTCAAGACATAGATAAAATCGATTTTAAAATTAAGGGGGAGAATGTTGAATTAAGTTTTAACGTAGTAACTTGGTCTTGGAAAGGAGATGGCTCATCCATCTCAGATGATCCTCCTGACCAAGTTACTTATTAGATAAGATAGTGTTTTTGGTATGTTTAGGAATTATCTACTCATACTTTCGTATTAGAATTAGGAAAACTTTATCTTGTTTATATAAGTGAGATATCAAAGTGTGGTATAACCTAAGAGGTAGAGATTGAAGGCTGTAGTTTTTGAGTGAGTTTTCTAAAACAATAAAGAGTGTCATTATTTAAATCTTAAGTTCTTATTATTCGATTACTTTGATCAACACAAACAATCAAATTTAAACTACTAGAAGCATGTAGTTTATTTTATAAATACACCTCTTACAATTGTTTATCAAAACTATTTTGAAGTTTTTCAGTGGAAGTTCTGGTTACTTAATTACTTTTTAAGTATTTAATAGTATCTTAGTATATTTAAATGAGATTTTTTTGTGTCGAAAAAGGGAGGAAAAGCCCTCCCAAATCTTTATTCATAAATTAGAGACAATCAATAAAGTATTATTTATAACTAATTAGATCAATAAAGTATTATTTATAACAATTAGATCAATAAAATATTATTTATAACTAATTTATCAATTTAAATTTCGATTTACTTGATTATCTCGAATTGCACCTAAGGCTATGAATAATGGTTCATTTATTCAGCACCCTCATTTTTTACTTTTTCTACTCCACATCATCTTCCCTTTCTTTCACCTAATCAATCAACACCCTATCAATTTTTATATCTTTACAATGGTTTGTTTAATAAAATTCAACATCCTACCCCACCATCTTTATTTTATATTTTTATTATATCTATAAATTATTACCATTAATAAAAATAATAATTAAAACTCAATTTATCCAAATAATAATACAAAAAATCAAAATATTTATATTAATGAGCCATAATATGGATATGGATGATAATTCGGAATCGCTGAAGGCATTGTGAAATTTGGTGCGAATCTATAATTTGGCATATTTTGTGGGTGTGGTTGATTGGGATACTGATTTGGAATTTGGGTACAGAAATTGACGATTACTAGAATTTTGGGTATTAAAAAGATTGTTGTTGTTAGGATTCATAGTATTCAAGATATGTGGAACAACAAGAGTTGAAAACTTAAAGAAAAAAGATAATTTTTTTTTTGTGTCCAAAATAAATGAAACAAGTATCCCATTTATAGAGTACAAAAATGATAAATTTTTGTATATTTTTTAAATTTTTTTATATTGTAAAAACGAAAATAATTGAGTTGATAAGTTTGAGATGAAAATAAAACCTTAAGAATTTGAATAGTAAATGAATTGATGACACATATCAATTTTTATATTTCTCACTTCTCATTTTTCTCGTGTAGGACCCACTATTTTTGTTTTTAAAGCGGTTGAATTCATTCAACACCCTAATATTACATGTCTTTTTTTTAAAAAATTACACGTCTTTTTTTTTAAAGATTCAACACCCCTATTGGAGCAATTCAATAGTTGATTTTTTTTTTCAACATCTCATTGTAGATAATCTAACAAAAAAACCGGAGAGATCAATATTTAGTCACTTCCACTTATAATCATGACTCATTGAGTGTTGGAAACTTTATTTTTCCACGGAGCAATCTTTAAATTTCTATAAGTTAGGACGAGAAAGGAGGTAATAAAGAGGCAGCATTGTGACATTTGAATGGGAATAACTTGTTAGAAGTTGAACCAATAAATATTAGAAGAGAAAAGGAAAAAGATAATAAACTGTTGGCTCCATGAAACAAAGACTTGTGTGGCCCAAAGTGGGTCCGACATGGACTGTGTCGAGAAGGGGACAAACGGAGGGTCCGACCATACCATACTCACGTGCATGACAGGCCCAACGGCTGTTCTCGTGGTCCACTTTTGCACCCTAACAGAACCCATCTTCCACTATATAGATAACCATTGTAAATGCAAACAAAAGAGAAATTAACAAAAAGAACTAGCATACCATGATAAATTATACCTTATGATTTTTTAATCAAATATATGTCAATCTCTGAATGATAAGAACATAAGAAGAAGCGTACTTTTTGGATCCATGGTTTATGATCTGGATTTTGGTAATGGCTCTTCCACAACAAACCCATAATAGCTTGATGTCTCTGGTGATGGGATGCAGAGAACGTTTTCTGTATTTCTCATTAGGGTTGTTGTGGGGANTCCCCAAAATAATTCTTACAATCTCCCACTGGGTCACATATGTATCCTGGAAATGTGATAGACTTTATGAGCTCAAAATTGTCATTATATAGT
>OVBA01006805.1:0-16099 GCA_900406435.1 Lepidium aucheri
TAGTAATTAACCCAAAATTTTGCTTTATTCTAGCAAATCACCCTAAAAAAATTATACTCTTCCAACAAAGACAAAACGCAAGTACCAAATAAGTTATATTAACACTATAAAAATCACATAATTACACAAGTATTTGGTTCCTCGATTACAGCTTTATAATGCCCATATGGTTGATAGTGAGAATATGCATAGGCAGGATTGTATTGGAATTGGTAGTTCAACGGAACCGGATATGCAGGAACTTCAGCAGCTTTAGCAGCAGCCGGTTTAGGTGGATCCGGTTTAGCTGGTTCAGGTTTTTGCTCAGGTGGTTTAACATCTTCCACCGAAACAATCTCTGCATTACATATTTTTCTTAGTTTCATCACGATAACCGAAACATCAACATCTCCAATTACTGTCATTTTCCCGGTTTTGTCATCCACTGCTACTGAATTGACCCCTATAATTAAAAGTAAAAGTAAGTCATTAATACATATGTTTATTTCACACTAATAAAAATTACTTAAAATAAATTCGTAGAAAAATACCTGAAGCTCGACAAACAGTCACAAATGCTTTCTTCCTGGTTCTCTCTTCGTGAAGACTCAATTGCAACACAGCTTTCTGGTAGTTTCAAAATCGAGATCAGTATGGTTTAATTGCATATTTACAATCTAATTAACATAAAACATAATTAAAAAAACATAAAAGGGAATAAATGAAGTACCTTCGGAGGCATGGCTCAAGAGAAATGCTTCAGAAATGTTCAGTATATTAAACAGAGAGAAAAAGAGAGGTATTTTAAGATATCAAAGGTTGTTGTTGATGACAATGGTAGTCTAAAGAGACCCTTATATATAGAGAAATTTCATAGGAATTTGCGAGTATTATTATATTAATATATATAGTGGACCACATAAGGTTTTTTTTTTTAATTATAATTTTAAATAACGATATTATTGCGAACTATACCATAAATAGAGTGAAGTAGTCATTCTTTATTAGTTTCTTTGTATTGAATTTTGGTAAAGAAAATAATAAAATGTAACGAAAGTGAATGGAAGGATGGTATTGAGAATTCCGCGTGTACGACTTAGGACAACGTTGATTTTTGTTGACTCTTTGGTCATCAGACTTCTTAAACAAGTTCTACATATGTGGCTCTTAGCGAAGTTGTATCATATCAAAACAAAAATTTGATTTGCAAATCAAAAAGGTAACAATTATATTTTCATTAAGATTTTTAGAGATGTTGGTTCCCTTCCTTTAATATATTTATTATTATTTTGATAGAGTAAAAAATATTTTTTGGAGTACACTTTTTAGATTATTTTTACTCTGATTTAAGAACAATTAATAAGAAATTAGTATGTTATATTTTCATTAGATAATCACTCACAAAATAGAATGTTTATTATGCTTAAATAATTTTTCATTTTTGAAATGTTAACTGTCATTTTCCAACTTATAAAAAATCGTTTTATTTAGCTAAGTGTTAATATACGTTTTTTTATTATTAAATTTGATTGGGCTGACTGTCTTGATCAATATAGCTGGTCCAGAATCAGACCATTCGCTAAACACAAATCTAAAACAATTTTATCTTAATAAATTAACCGTGAGTCGAGTGTGCCAAGGTTTAAAAGATATTGTAATATTGTAATGTCGATGTTTGAATAAAGGTCTCGGATAGATAACAAACTAATTATGTATAGACTCTTAACAACCTAAGATAAAATATAACTAGAAATTAAACCAATCGAAAAAAAATAACTAGCCATCAAAAGAAACTTTAAGAGAGTATGATAGGCAATTAATTAAGCACAAACAATAAACATGCTTGATTATTAAAGATTAGCGATATGGATCACAAGATCGACTGATCACTTCCATGATAAAAAGTCTCTTTACTATATGCATAATTAGATCAACTTCTGTCGACAAAAAAAAGAAGAAGATCAACTTCCATTTGCAATTAAATTAAACAATCACTAAACAGAAATTAGAAACTCATCTAGTCACTAATCGAAATATTTATCAATTTTTATTGCCGAAATAATAAATGCTCAATTAAAATGTCTCGTGGACGTTTCATCAAATGCAATGCATATGATCCATATTTGAATTCCAAAGTCAAATATAGCATTGATCTCATCCTAACTAAATGGAAACATGTAAATCTACTAAAACACATAATTAAAAGATCAAAGAGAACGAGAATCGATTTAAGTACTTCACTGAATGGACAGAACAGTTGAAATATACGTCTGCATAAATATATATAAACATATAAAAATGATATTCATATTTTGATTTTAAATCTAAAAGACCTATATATATATATATATATATCTCATGTGTATTTAGATAGATACAGATGTTGTTCTTTTGTGATCTCGAACCCTTTTTATGGGGCATAAGAAAAACTCACATCAATATATATATATATATATATATATATATTAATGGGAAGAATTTTATGACAAAATTCATACTAATTTTTGAAATTCATAAAAATGGAATATTTTTTATATTATGGGTGGCCAAAAGTGATTGAAATTGTAATGAAATGAATCATACTAAATGAAAGTATAACGTTATTAGCTAGAGTGAATCTTTCAAACCGGTGAACCAAAAGAGTTAAACACAAAACAACATATCGAAACCAAAAACTACTTTAAAGCTGTTGTGAACAAAACTAACCGGACCTTCTTATAAGATGATGCATCCATTGGGATGATCATAGCCACATGAAGGAGGGTAATAATATGGTGGATATGGAGGGATACAAACGACTGGTTCGGGCGGTTTAGGCTTGGGAGGATCAGGCTTCTTCTCTTCTTTAACCGGTCCAAATTCTACAATCTCGGTATAGCATATTTTCTTCAATTTCTTCATGATTTTATACACATCAATCTCTCCCGTCACCGTTAGTTTATCATCCTTCATCCCCACCGAATTTACTCCTTTTCATTACATCACAACACATACTTTTAACTTAATATATTATTTGCTTAACAAACCAAAAAGACAAACTTAACCAATTATTATAAAGATATTATAAGGGTTAAATTTGTAGATTAACAATTGATGAGTGTTCGTTTACCTGAAAGACCACCAACTTTTGACATAGCTTTTTGTTTGCCTCTTTCACAATGAACATCCACTTTTAGGACAGCTTTCTGTCATGAATATATCAAATATACAATTTATACATATAGCCAATAGAAAATTAAACAAAAGTTTACGAATTTTACAAGCTTCTAGGTGATAAAAAAAAAACATATCACGAAAAGATAAAGAATCAAACCTGCATTATTTTTTTTCAATTATGGAGAAGAGAATAACAAACAAGTTGTGGATATTGTTAATGTGCTTCAAAATGGTCTCCTTTATATAAGCAGTAACGAGTTGCATTGCATGCAAACATTCCGTTTTCAACGAATGCTAATGGAAATACGAGTGGACTTAGTCATTTGGAATAAAAACAAGGATAATTAATCACCGATTTTTCCTTTCAACGTAGAAAAATTAAACAAAAGACTATAATTACTCCTATAATTAACAAATATTTATCCTTGAAATTTCTCCACACACACACATATATAGTCAAATATTTAACTTCAAAAATAATTTTAATGTTCGAATAAATTATTAGCCAAATCATAAATTTATCTCTCGAATTATGTTTAATGGTTCCAGAATGACAATATTTAACAAAATTGCAACTAAAATATCTGTTTTAAACAGCTAAACTAAACTTATTTTTAATATGTTGAAATAGAGACATGTATTTTCTTTTGGTAAAGATTATAGTCAACTAAAAAAATTGAGAACAAGAAAGCAAAATTGTTTGGTTTTATTCTTATCTAAAATACTTAATATTCTAATTAGATTGATCGCTATGTGGTGGATCTAGAACCCCTTTTGATGGGGCAGAATTTTCAAATCTAGAATTGAGTTTTCAACTTCCTAATTTCCATATGATTACCAAGCCAACTTTGTCTTTGTTGTTTGCCTTGAAAACGACCTGGTCGGATTCCTTTGAGATAGAATTCATCAACAAGATCATTGTTACTAGTCTATATATATCACTTCAAAAAAAAAAAAATAGACTAAACCTAGAAATTGTAGTTCAGTTTGTATACCACTTATTTAATCCAATTTATTTTTCTCTATTTTTAGTTCCAAAATATTATATACCGAAGTCCAAAATTTATGCTAACCAAAAAAGATTACGTGAAGTTTAAAAATAATTTACAATAATTGAAAAGAAAACAGTAACATATCAATAATTAAATCATATATAGTTTAGTGATAAAGCTTTGGTTGATTTTATTTTTTGTTACTATTCACTTATCATTTTACGAAAAGTAAAAATACCAACTAAATAAAATAAGTGGAAAGTTTACGATATATATCATTTGATGTATATGGTTTTTATACATTATATGAGAATAATTGCATAACATTTCAAACACCTCTTCACTAGAAGATCATATCGATGCTGAGAGAAACTATGTCTAAGTTTGACAATAACTCTGGAGAAGCCTAAGATCGCAACTTTATTTAATACATTTGGTTAGTCCACCCTAAGGTTTTTATACCCACTACAAAAAATCATGCATATAGCAACAATAATATTATATTATTTAAAGTAATTGACATCATTTGTAATGCATATGTCTTTTAATTTAGTGACAGATGCTAAATCCACTAAAGGCATACATACTTGCACATTCAGAGATCAAATCTATTGTCTACATTATGTAGAAATTTGGCTAATGAGTTTGTCATTTGTGTCCCAATGTTGATAAAAAAAAAACATCATTTGTAAGGCATGTATCTTTTAGTCTAGTGACAGGTGCTAAATCCACTAAAGGTATGCACACTTGTACATTCAGAGATCGAAACTACTATCTACATTATGTAGGAATTTGGCTAATGGGCTTGCTAGTTGTGTCCCAATATTGACAAAAAAACATCATTTGTAATGCACGTGTCTTTTAGTCTAGTGACATGTGCTAAATCCACTAAATCCACTAAAGACATGCACACCTGCACATTTAGAGATCGAATCCACTACATATATTATGTAGAAATTTGGCTAATGAGCTTCTCAGTTGTGTCCCAATGTTGATAAAAAAACATCATTTATAACAAATGACATTATTATTACTTCTTTTACAACCGCACGAGATATCATGTATAGATTATGAAAATAGTTATATCAGTTGTTATAATTGGCACTAACAATTTGACTCATCAATTTCAGAATCACTTTATAAATGATATAAATAGTGATTGTATCAATGAAAACTGATACAAACAAATAAAATAAATAATACTATACATCTAATTTCTTGTAGTCTTTAAATTCCTGAAAACAACTTTTAATAATCGGCCTCTCAGTGACATTTCCAAATGTGCAAAAGATATATCTAATATTTTTTATATTGGAAGTTCAAATACTTGATATGTAAGTTTCTAAAACCTAGTTAAATTGTATAGAAAGAATCAACTTTTAAAACAAATAATGTGATTTACTTACTATATGAATTTTTGTTGACGAAAATTTAAAGATGTATAAAATTGTGAGCTTACTAACCACGAATTCTGGTCAGTTATAGTTTTTATTATGATTATTTTCATCTACTGCTAATTGTTTGAAAACTTTGGCTATATAGTCTGTCTGGCCCAGTTTTGACGTTTCAATAAAATTCATTATTATTTTTTTCCATGTAACATTTTATGATACAAAAAATGGAGACTGGAGATAGAGACTAATAAAAGCTATTCGATTGTGAAATTTAATTATAAAGACTATAAAATGGTTTAGTATTTCTTATATGACATATCAATATTTTATAAATTTCATAGCAATAATAAAAATGGATAGTTGGGAAGATATACCAATCAGTTTCTACTTTTAGTTAGAACTAGGATCCTATCCGTCCTATAGGGCAAGATTAAAAAAAAATTTGGGAAAAATTATTTAATTATGTACTAATAACTTTCTGTACATATTTAATTATATATTTGAGAATAACAATAAGAATATAGTATGGTAAGCAATATATGATGCATTTGTCTTTTTATACATTTAAGTATATTCCATTTTCGATGATGATAAATTGTTGATTTAGAAAAAAGAATATAAACGGCTAAAGTTAGAATTTATATTTCAAATTTTAACCATAAAATATTTTTATATTATATTTTTTTACCATTATAAACTCAGTGAAATTATTATGAATGTTTTTGTTTTGATTTCCAATGATATTATATAAATAATTAAAAAACACATCAACTAATCCTAATCATAAATATACCTTCTTTTTAACATATAGAGGTATATTCACTTGGAGATATGTAATTTTTTTTTTTGCCAAATTCGTTATAATATGAAATATTATGAATAAATCTTTCAGCGCTTAAAATGATTAATCCATAAATCAAATGATTAAGATTTTGAAAATGAAGCGTTTCAGCTCAATCCTACTGTAAAACACTTAAGATTGTTTAATCACTATTGCTAATCGTTGTTGGAGGTGGGTTTCACTCCACCATTAGCCCAACATAAATCCTACTCGGCCCAATTGCCCAAAGCTCAACAAGGATCTCGGACCTCGACCCAAAATTCATCTCGGTCTTCGGCCCAAAGCTTGTCTCGGCCATCGGCCCAAAATCTATTACTCAAGACAAATCAAGAAAATAAGAAATATTTCATATCTCAAATATATAATATTTCCAAAAATCTAATAATATTTTTTAGAAATAATATTAATATTTCTATTTGAAAAAGGAAATATTACACTATAATATATGTTTAAACCTCCTCTATTCATTTATAAATAGAGGAGACTATCTCCACAGAGATAACATTCAGTATTGGACGCACACAATTCACACACACATTCTATTATTCAACAACCACAACTCTTGATTTCTTTTTATCTCCTTAATGATCAAAATTCTTATTTTTATTATCTTATATAAATAATTCGATTAGGATTTGCTAAATCCGGTTCGAACAATCATTTTTCAATCATGTGTTTGATGTATGTAGATTAACTTCTTCGACAACTAATTCCTTCTCAAAACTTTATGATATTCTTTTTGTAAAACTCAACTTTTTTTGTAATAAGTTACATCATTCTTGTTCTCCAAAAAAAAAAAAAAAAAAAAAAAGGNCTCTATAATGAAAAAATGTGCATAGTGGATCAAATATTTTCCTTAAAAATAGCAATTTTATATTAATACCATCAAATAGGCACAATTTTGACGACTCATATAAAAAAAAATGAAATAAAAATACGTATATTAATTCAACCAAGAAAATAAGTAAACTCAAGATGCGTTGATATATACCATCACTAGAACACCAGTAGTCAACGTATAGAGCTAAAACAAATCGCTGCTTTTAATTAATTTTTTTAGTTTTTTTAAAAAATACTCAACAAAGTGAACAAAAGAAAGTCTCATTCACATGAAGCTTCCGAGTGGGCCTTGAACCCTCGTAAGGGCGAGCGTAATTTATGGGCAGAGAGTGTGTCTGTTGAGTTCACGCCTTGAGACCGGACCCTAATTGTAACATTTAATATAAATTTGAAGCTTTATTACTTCATTATATAAACACATAATTTATTGAATTGATTTGTTTAAAATCAATTCAAAAAATATAGCTTATATATGTATATCGCAGGGTTCCTACCGTGTATGAAATGATTTCATGTGGGGTTATAATTGAAAAGAAGACTTTTTCTTTTTTGAAAAAGTAAACAAGACTATTTACTATATATAAAAGAAAAAGACAAACATACATTCTTAGAAAATTAAAATCTTTAATGATTGAAAGAGATATGTAAGGAACGAGATTATATTGTCGTGGCCTGTTCACAATCTTTTGCCTATCGATATGTATCTTCTGTGTAAATATATGGTATATATAAGTGATTAAGACATGATCAAAGCACGAAAATAGTTCGCAATTTCGTTAAAGCTACAAAACGAAATATTCAGTTTGGTTTAATTAAATCAAGACTTATTAAGAATATTCGAGTTAAAATTCCTTGGAACCTTTGTGATAAAATTCCTATGTATTGAGCTTTTTATTATGAATTGTTCAACCAAATTATTAACAAAAAGATAAGTTCTTTTTTTGTTGTCAACTGATATTGGTTTGATGAGTTTTTTGTGACTTTTGTCGTTAAATTAACAAATATTATCTTTTCCTCAAGCCGAAAAAAGATAAAAAAGAAAGAATATAACTGATCTTTGAGACAATAGGAAATAAAATATCCAGAATTTAGTACGTTTAATTTTTTTTGGAGTTTTTTTTTTCCTGTTAATAATGAGCCATTGACTCATTTTGGTTTCTATATAATATAGACAGTGAAGATCACTTTACACACATAGTTTCTATTATTGAAAAATATATAGTTTGAGAGTGGAGGAACCACAAAAGTTAAAAACTACAATTCGTTGTAATTTTCATGCAAAATCTGAGTACTAACAAGAGATTTAGTTAAGGTCTTGTGGCCCAACAAAAATATTTGGTCCAGTAAGCCCACTTACCTTTCCAGCTACTTAAAATATTGAAACTTTGTAGCTAAACTGTATGCGTATTAGAAAGTTGTCTAAATAATAAAAAACAACAGAAGAGCGATATGTTAGCAGGCGACAAAGGCGGTATTAGGGTTCCGATCCTTGATGTGCGGGATACGACAATGACAAAAGTAGGGGAAGAGGGACCTCTGTCGGGGAACCTCCGGATAGACGAGAGACGTGGGCGGATAGATTTCGGAGGAGGAGCGTAAGAGAAATACCAAATTCGGTAGAGATTTTTGAAGCAGGGTTTGTTGCAGACAAGGTGAAGCTAGATTTTCCAAACGGAGAGGATGGAGAACCAGTAGTTACGCTTGCGCAGGAGGTTCGAGACATGATGAACAAGCTATGGAAGCGTTGTGTTGTTGTTAAAGTGCTTAGCTGGAATGTCTCCATTGCCGTGATGACGAAGAAATTGCGAGAATTATGGAAACTTAAAAGAGATTTTACTGTGATTGACCTACCACAAAATTTCTATATGGTCAGATTTCAATTGGAGGAGGAATTCTTGACAGCTCTCTCGGGAGGTCCGTGGAGAACCTTTGGAAGTTACCTGATGGTTCAATGCTGGACTCCAGAATTTGAACCGCTGAGACACGAAATCGTGACGACTCCAGTTTGGGTACGATTTACAAATTTACCGATCAACTTCTATCATCAGGATATCTTAGTTGGGATTGCTGCATGATTTGGCACTTCAATTCGTGTAGATCTTACTACATTAAACTTTGAACGAGGGAGATTTGCTCGTGTATGCATCGAGGTTAACCTATCGAAAGCTTTGAAGGGTTCTATTGTTATCAATGAAGAAAGATACTTTGTTGAGTATGAAGGTTTGTCACAAATCTGCTCAAAGTGTGGTGTTTATGGCCATTTGATTCATAATTGTCCGAGGAAAAGCCATGATAATAATGTAGTAGCACATCCGGCATCACCAACAACTCAATCGACATCTTTGATCCAATCGTCGAGATCAATGGCGCCATCTACTGCTGTAAGCCAGAAAGATCAAGAGTTTACGGTTGTTAACAGACAAAAGAATAGAAATTCAGGGCCAAGAAATCAAGTTTTTTCTGCACAACTTCCTTTGACTTCAAAAGCTGATCGTGCATTGCGTGAGATCCCACAAGTAAAGGATAGTGAGAATCTGATTATGAAGAACAGCTTTGCAAGTTTGGAGGAAGAAAGTATTTCTCAGAGCTTAAAAGAGGTGTCAATTTCGACTTCCCTGAACAAAGAAAATTTGACTAGCATGGCTGTGGAAAGAAAGGAGAAGAACATGTTGAATCATATGGAGAGAAGTAACGTGAGGGAGTCTTTGATGGAGTCGAGGAGTACTACAAGTAGAAGTGGAGAGCCTTCAAGGCCGAGAGGTAGAATTGCTAAGCCAACTAGACCAAGTCAAGGTTTAATTTTCGGCCCACTAGGAAAGAATATTGACAAATCAGGGAAGAGGCTACGCATTGAGAAAGAGTTGACGGATCAGAGGAATATTGTGGGGCTTTATAAACCACAAGTGAAAATGGTAACTGATGATGCTACAATGATGTTAGAGCATGGTGGCATAGATGGAGGTTTGGATATGGTTAATTCCGTACTATTGTCGGATAAAGCAGTGAATGTAACAACTGTTGACACGAGATCTCACTCAAGTGGGAATTCCGTGGAAGAAGGAAAGAATGTGGAGGTGGCTTGACAGCTTGCCCGGGTGATTCATGTGTTTTGTATGGAAGTTATAATGAATTGTCTTTTGTAGAATTACCGGGGGGCAAATAAACCTATGTTCCGTCGATCTATTTGATATATACTTAAGAGATATGACTCGTATATTCTTGCTTTATTTGAGACGCATGCTGCTGGCGATAGAGCAGCTCGTATATGTCAAGGTTTGGGATTTGATGAATCGTTTCGAGTGGATGCTACAGGGCAGAGTGGAGGTTTATGGTTGCTTTGGAAATCGGCTGTGGGAGTTGTATCGATCTTGGAGTCTTGTGATCAATTTATTCATGCTAAGGTGGTAAATGGAACGGAAGTCACACACTTGGTGGTCGTGTATGCAGCACCAACAGTAAATAGAAGAAGTGGTATTTGGTATAAGCTTCAGAACTTGGTGATGTCGGTCTCGGATCCGATCATTGTGGGAGGAGACTTTAATACAATTTTGCGGGTTGATGAGCGTACACGTGGTAATGGGAGATTATCTCTGGACTCTGTAGAGTTTGGATCGTGGATTAGTAACTCGTCACTTATTGATATGGGGTACACGGGCAGTAGATTTACTTGGCGGAAAGGAAGGTCGGGACTGAATTATGTTGCAAAACACCTTGATCGAGTACTTTGTTGTACCCACTCACGCTTGAAATGGCAAGCGGCCATGGTGCATCATTTTCCAGTTTTTTCTTCAGATCATGCTCCACTTTACTTACAGCTTAGTATGGGTGAAAATTTAGACCCTAATCGACGTCCCTTTCGATTCGAAGTGGCCTGGTTAAAGCACCCAAGGTTTCGAGAACTCCTTGTTAATTCTTGGAATGGAGAGATAGATACTCGAAGAGCTTTGGAAAGACTTCAAGTGGCTTTGAAAAAATGGAACAAGGATGTGTTCGGAACATCTTTAGAAAGAAACAGCGTATTATGGAAGACTTAAAAGAGATTCAAGATCAGTTAGACTTGAGGCATTCTGATGACTTATTAAATAAGGAAGCGGCATGTCTTCAACAACTTGATTTGGTTTTGGAACAAGAGGAGGTGTTGTGGTTCCAAAAATCTAGGGAGAAGTGGATAGCTTTGGGAAATAGAAATACAAGATTTTTTCATACTTCTACCATCATTCGAAGGAGGAGTAATAGAGTGGAATGTCTTAAAGATGACTCAGGAGATTGGGTTTCGGATAAAGAAGGTATTGAGAACTTAATCACAAGTTATTATGCAAGGCTATATACCGAAGAACGATCTGAAAATGAAAAACCATTGTTGCCAAGTGAAGGTTTTGATCAGCAAACGACAACGGAACTTTGCGGTTTGAATAGACCATTTACAGGTGCTGAAGTTTAGAGTGCGGTCAGATCAATGGGTCAATATAAAGCACCCAGACCAAATGGGTTTCAACCAATATTTTATCAACAATGTTGGGAGGATGTTGGACCTTCAGTGATCAACTTTGTCTTAAACTTCTTTAACTCTGGTATCTTACCTCAGGGTGCGAATGATGTTTTCTTAGTGTTGATTGGCAAGGTTGCTAAATCCGAAAGAGTTATGCAATATCTTCCTATCAGTCTATGTAATGTTTTGTTCAAAATAATTACTAAGGCTATGGTGATACACTTGAAGACGGTTATGACTAAACTTATTGGACCAGCCCAAGCAAGTTTCATTCCAGGGAGACTTAGCACATATAATATTGTTATAGTACAAGAGGTTGTACATTCTATGAGACGAAAGAAGGGACAAAAAGGTTGGATGTTGTTGAACCTTGACTTGGAAAAAACTTATGATAGAATCAGATGGTCTTTCTTAGAAGACACCTTAGTTGCGTCAAGGCTGCCACAGGTTAAGGTATCTTGGATAATGAAATGTGTTAAGGACCCCTCTATGACGATTCTACTGAATGGTGAGAAAATAACTCCCTTCTCTCCTTTTAGAGGTTTGAGACAAGGTGACCCTTTGTCACCATACCTTTTTGTTCTCTGTCTAGAACGCTTGTGTCATCAAACTGAGCTTTTGGTGGCTTTAAAAGACTGGAAACCTATCCGCCTATATAGAGGAGGGCCGAGTTTGTCTCACATATGCTTTGCCGATGATCTTATTTTATTTGCTGAAGCCTCCGTCAACCAGATAAGGATTATCCACAAGGTCCTTGAACATTTTTGCTTGGCTTCAGGTCAAAAAGTTAGTCTTGATAAATCGAAGATATGTTTCTCTGACAATCTTAGTTGCGAACAAGCCGAGTCTATTAGTACTGCAAGCGGGATTCAACAATCTAGATACTTGGGAAAGTACCTTGGGATGCCGATATTGCAAAAACGGATCAATAAGGATACTTTCATTGAAGTGGTAGA
Organism: Lepidium aucheri; assembly: GCA_900406435.1. NCBI lineage: Eukaryota > Viridiplantae > Streptophyta > Magnoliopsida > Brassicales > Brassicaceae > Lepidium > Lepidium aucheri. The sequence goes on from OVBA01006805.1 coordinate 12,648, forward strand.
ACGAGTTTCTTCACGTTTATCGGGCTAGAAAATTTGATTCTTAAGTCTGGCCAGACGCATAGCTTTAACCAAGGCTGTGCTATCTTCAATCCCAGTTCACTCAATGAGTAGCATTGCCTTTCCAACGCATAGTTTGAAGAAGTTGGATAATATATCGAGAAGCTTTGTGTGGGGTAGTACATCGGAATCTAAGAAACAACTCTTGATTGCTTGGAATGTTGTGTGTTTGCCTAAACACAAGGGATGTCTTGGGATTTGAAAGGCTTCTCATACAAACAAAGCTCTTCTTGCTAAATTGGGATGGCGAGTTTTACATGATAATAACTCATTATGGGCTCAGATTTTGAAGTCAAAATACCGAGTTGGAAATATCCATGATTCGTCTTGGTTATCACCACGTGGGACATGGTCATCAACTTGGCGCAGTATTTGTATGAGTTTGAGAGAAATAATCATTCTAGGCTCTGGTTGGGTTGTTGGAGATTGTAGGACTGTGGATTTTTGGAGTGATAAGTGGCTCAATGGAGATGCTTTAGCTTGCCCAAGCTCGGCTATTCCTGATGGATTGTTAAATTGACCTGTATGTGATTTTTTGACTAAAAATTTGGGCTGGTCTTGGTCACAAATCACGCCGTATGTTGATGAGAAAACCCGATTACAATTGATGAAAATGGTGGTTGATAATGTAACATGAGCGAGAGATAGACTTAGATGGATTGGTAATTCAGATGAGTCATTCACTATTAAATATGCTTACGAGTATCTCACCTTGGATAAGTCAGCTCAACCAAATATGAGTCAATTCTACTCTAAGATTTGGTCTGTTGTGGCACCATAACGTGTCCGCGTCTTTGTGTGGTTGGTGAGTCATCAGTGATTTTGACAAATGCAGAGAGACTACGACGACATTTAGGAGCTTTATACGCACTGGCCTCTCAAAAACTTTATACGCACTGGCCTCTCAAAAACTTGGTTTCGGTACTGTTGGAACTTTTGAGTTACTGGTATTAAGTGAATGTTTCTTCACAACTCGCCATTTTTCTGCTTCAGGTCCATCTCCAAACCATCTTATTTCAACAGTGTCATCTATCTTTTCTTTTAGTTCTGTCACCATGTCTAGTTTATTAATCTTTCCTTGTCTTCCCCTCACTTTTATTTGTTCAACTCCCCTTATCTCCACCGAAGTAATTTCTATTAACAACAAATATTAGTGATTATTTTTTGAAACTTTTAATTTGAACATTGTTACATGAAATGTCATTAATTAGACAACAACAAAAAATACATATGCTTTTCAAGTTAATTAAATATCTTACTTTTTTTTTCAAATTTAGAACCTCAAATATTACATCATTTCTAAAAATAAAATTAAAATATCAATAAATTTATAATAAGTATATTATATTGTTATTTGAATAGAATAAAAGTTATTTAATTTTGTTAACTCGAATCTTAACCTAACAAAATATTATATGAATATCATTGGTATTTTTTTTGGTAAAATACTATTTTCTTAACATAATAAAATTATTTTTACTTATACACTTAAAAACAAGACAAAACATATAACGTTATGTATATAAAATAAATATCCAACCATCACTAATTTATTTGGTTTAATGTAGTCACAGTTTTGTTATTGGTATACCTGGAAACTCCCAGAGAACGATCATAGCGTCGGGAATGATGTGTTTATTAAGCATTTGAAACTCGAATATAACTACATCCTGACAAATAGCAGTTCATGGTATAAATAATATATAATTTTCTTTTTTGATAAAATTTTGATATAAATAATATATAATTTCTTAAAATCAATCTAAAAACACAAACCTCTTTTTTAGTAGACATATAATTGTAGATTGCCGAAACGTAACTTGGCTGCGGTTTTCTCGATTGGTTGATTATGTCAACAGATATATCAATAATTTTTAGTTTAAGTCCCATTTCAACCTTTGCAAGTTTTGATCCCCTCACCTTTACTATATTTTGGTCCTTAATGTCTACCAAAGTTACTGCTAACAACAACAACAATTAGTTATTATTATTATTATTTTGGTGAAGATAATTAGTTATTAATATTATACCTTCATTTTTGTAAGATGAAATAAATTTCTTTAATTACTGGTTTAGTTGGTTTAAAATTAAGACAATTATAGATTTTGTGTTCAAGTACCTGGAAACTCGCATACAACTTTCACAGCTTTTCGTTTGATGCTTTCATCAGAAACATCCATCTTAAATTCAGCTGTCTCCTCCTGAAAATTAGCAGTTAGATTTGTAAAATTACACCATTGAAATTTTAGATGCTTAAAACTATTCTGAAATTTTTTTAAAAAATGATCGAACCTCCATTTTTGGTAATGTTAAAAAATCGGGGAGCGGAGAGAGATGAACGAGAATGTATTTGTCTCTCGCATCTTCCACAATAACCCTTAATGTGCTTCTCTATATCTATAATATGATAATTTATCATTAGGTAGTGAATATAGAAATGATTAATTAAGTCCATGGATTAGAAATGATAAAATATAATTACTCAAAATATTGTACTAGACCAATTCAAATTTAAGTCTTTCTATATAATAGATGGTATAATCAAAGCAATTTGAGTCTAAATAAATAATAATTTCAGTCACAACTAAGAGGTCTCTTTCTTTAGTGCCTTCAATCAATACCGTGTTTGTCCTTAGATAGCGAATATAGTAACAATTAGGTAAAGCCATTTGAGCTATAAATCAATTTGCTACGATTTAATTAAGAAGAAGAAAAATAATTTTGAGACTTCTTAGAAGGGAAAAACTTCGAGTCTTTTATATAATAGATAATTAAAATAAAAACAATTTAGGTCTCTTATTTTAGTGGCTTCAAGTCTTCAACTAATACGTGTTATATATATATATATATATGTATGTATATATGTATGTTTACATATATGTATATATATGTATGTATATATATATGTGTACATATGTGTATATATGCAATAATTTTTTGGTCTTCATCCGGATTACGTTCACACGAAAAGGATATAAGAAAGAAGCTTACAAACTGATGTAAAACATATAGTATTCTCATGGATGATTTTTTTGCTTATCAACAATTAGATCAACAAGTCCGATCTATAGTTTAAAGTTCACTTCTAAAGTTTTTTTGTAATCTAATTTAATAATCTTATTTGATGAAAATAATTAAGCATATATATATATATATTTGTCAACTTTACTCAATTACTAATAAAATAGTTCCACAAATGAGTACATCATTCACAAAAACAGAATCCCTAGATAAAACTTTGACGCTGCGGACTAGGAAGTCGGCCTTGTGATAGAGGATATATGGAATTGAAACTACAGAGCACAACCTAAAAAAGCTCCTGAGCCTTGAGAAATCATCTAGATTAGGCATGTTAATATGGGTAAACCCACCCCATTTAGACCCACCCCATTTAA
>OVBA01006806.1:0-16092 GCA_900406435.1 Lepidium aucheri
AATCAAACCATAAATAAATAAATAAAACAAACAAATATTACTTAACCCGTGTATAGCACAGGATATCATCTAGTATATATATATATATATATTGTACAAAATATATTAATACTAGATATGGACCCGTGCAATGCACGATTTTTAAGATATATATATATATTGTATTTTAGATAATATACAAGAATCTTGTTGAATAATAATTTTTGAAATTCAACTTTGAATAAGAGGATTTGAAACCCAATTTTATGTAATATGATACTACAAAAATCGTTGGATTTGACATTTGAAAAAATTTCACTGAATACTAACTTCTAAAACTCAACTTTATATCATATAATAATACTGCAAAAATTTTAAATCTTTAGATTTGACATGTGGAAGCATCCCGTTGATTAGAAACTTTTTTTTGAAACCCAATTTTATATAATAGGATTAAATTTGATATGTAGAATAATCTCAGTGATAATTAACTTTTAAAATTCAATTTTATAAAATAAGATTCTATAAAATTTTGAATTGTTAGATTTGACATATGGAAGAATTCTGTTAAATACTAACTTTTAAAACCCAACTTTATATAATATGATGATACTGTAAAGTTTTGAGTCATTGGATTTGACATGTGGAATAATCTCATTGATAACTAACTTCTGAAACACAACTTTATATAATAGGATATTGCAAAATTTTGAATTGTTAGATTTGAAATGTGATAATTTTTTATTGAATACTAACTTTCAAAATCCAACTTTATATGATATGATACTGCAAAATTTTAAATTGTTTTATTTGACATGTCGAAGCATGCGGTTGATTAGAAACTTTTGAAACCCAACTTTATATAATAGGATTGAATTTGACATATAGAATAATCTCGTTGATAAATATCTTTTAAAACCCAACTTTATGTATTAGGATACTACACAATTTTGAATTGTGGATTTGACATGTGGAAATATTATGTTGAATACTAACTTTTAAAACATAACTTTATATAATACAATATTGTAGAATTTTAAATCGTTGGATTTAACATGTGGAAACATCTCGTTGATTAGAAACTTTTGAAACCCAACTCTGTGTAATATAATGATACTACAAAATTTTAAAATGTTAGATTTGATATGTAGAAGCATCCGAGTAATTAGAAACTTTTAAACCCCACTTTATATAATATGATTGGATTTGACATGTGGAATAATTTCGTTGATAACTAACTTCTGAAACTCAACTTTATATAATATGATATTGCAAATTTTTGAATCGTTGGATGTGACATGAAGAAGAATTTCATTGAATATTAACTTTTAAAAGCCTACTTTATATAATATGATATTTACAATTATTAAAGAATCTAAAATTTTGAAAAAAATATAAATATTATAAATATTTGTAACTAAAACTAACAACGCTGTTTTTTTTGTCAATATTAGGTCATAACTGGCCGACCTGTTAACCAAGTTTCTGCATAATGCAAGCAATATAATTCGATCTCTGAACATGCAAATGCGTCTGCCGTTAGTGGACTTACCACTTACAACTAGAGTAAAAGCCACTTGGAATAACATTGTTTATAAATATAGATTGTGTGCTTTTAATCTATCTAGCAATACATATTAGTAATAACGTCAAAAGAAACAACAACACAGTAGGAATTTAGTCATTTTAGAACACGGTGGAAATTCTACTTTTTTTATATTATTAAATTTAAAATTTTTGATATAATTGTCCATCTGTTAGAAAAAAATGACATTAAACTAATTTGTTGTATTTATTTTAGAGTGATAAATTTTTTGTATCAGGTCACTTACTAGTTACTGTATCAAGTAAAACTATGAGGAAAATTGCAACAAAAGAAAATGTTCCTAAATTAAATGGTAATTTTAGATAATATACTTCCTTGTCATTATAAATTTATTAATACTAGTTCTCTAGATAATATCATTAATTAATTATAATGTTAATTTTGTGAAAATTGGTATATCGGGGTGAAGCGGTTGGCACACACCGATTCTCGATATATAGTCAAGTGAAACGCTTGTTGATAAAAAATAAAGAAACACACTTACTTCATTTTCTCTCCCTTTCGGTTTCTCTCTCAAATTACAAACAAGAAGAAGAGAAATCTTCAGTTGCGTTAGAGATCAAAGATGAATATCGCTCACACCATCTTCGGCGTTTTCGGTAAAACCCATTTCCTCTCTCTTTCTTCTTCCTCCATCACGAAATCACTCAACATTATGTATCTTGTTTTTGTCGTTTTTCTGCTTTTACAGGAAATGCAACTGCTCTGTTTCTTTTCTTGGCTCCTTCGTACGTTTTCTCATCTTCTCTCTCTCTTCACACTCTTTTCTCGTGATGAACTGATGTTGGATTCTCGCAATTTCTTGGTCTAATGTCTTGTTCTCAAGAGATTCCTCTGTTGTTGTTGTTGTTTGTTCGTGAATGAAATTAGGATAACGTTCAAGAGAGTCATCAAGAACAGATCAACCGAACAATTCTCTGGAATCCCGTATCCAATGACTCTCCTCAACTGTCTCCTTTCCGCTTGGTAATAAACCACTCTTAATAAAACCATAACCATTTTTATTAGAGTAGTAGAGTCATGACTTTTATCATTGTTTTTCAGGTACGGACTTCCCTTTGTGTCAAAAGACAACACACTTGTGAGCACAATCAATGGCACAGGAGCAGTAATCGAAACAATCTACGTGTTGATCTTCCTCGTTTATGCACCAAAGAGGGAGAAAGCTAAGATCTTTGGTATCTTCACTTGCGTTTTGGCCGTATTCGCAACGGTTGCTCTCGTCTCTATCTTTGCCCTCCATGGAAACTCTAGAAAACTCTTCTGTGGTCTCGCAGCCACCGTTTTCTCCATCATCATGTACGCTTCTCCTCTCTCCATCATGGTAAGCAAAATTCAGCTTCATGTCTCTTTCAACATTTGCTCTTTTTTTTTTGAGATTCTTTTTTGTTGATTCTTGTGTTTGATTAATTGATTTAACAGAGATTAGTGATAAAGACGAAGAGTGTAGAATACATGCCATTCTTTTTGTCTCTCTTTGTGTTCCTCTGTGGAACTTCGTGGTTCGTCTATGGTCTTATCGGTCGTGACCCTTTTGTTGCAGTAAGTTAATTTCTCCATTGTTGTCTGTCTTTTGAGAAAATCAGAACTTGGTTTCTAAATTGAAAACGTTTTTTCTTTGGTGAAGATTCCAAATGGGTTTGGATGTGCATTAGGGACACTGCAATTGATTCTATACTTCATCTACTGCGGAAACAAAGGAGAGAAATCTGCAGATGCTGAAAAGGATGAGAAGTCGGTGGAGATTGTAAAAGGTGAGGAGAAGAAGCAAAACGTGCTTAATGGAAAGCAAGAGCAGCAAGTTTGAAGCTCTAGAGGATGATTTGATCTGTGATTTCGTATTAACTCTTCTTAATTAGAGTTTTGCTTTTCGTTTTAGCTGGGATGTAAAAACTATTCTGGAAAAAATGTAAGATTTCGTACTGATAACGAGTGTGATTGATTGATTGAAGAAGACGGTGCACTTATGAATTTAATGGGCCTAATGGGCTTTAAACTAATAAGCCCAATAACAGGCTACTCTAATTTAGTATGTTACGATTTCTGAATCCGAAATGCAGAATCCTATTCAAGATCCAAGGAAATGTTTTCCATTCGAAGAAAGTAACACAAATACACAATCCAATTTCGAAAATGTTGGTAAACCCACTCAATATCTAATATCAACTATGATTATTGGGAATATACAATGTAAACATACTCCCACTGATCAAACAATCACAAGCCGAATAGACACACAAGGATTAAGAACCAAAACTCTACTTATTTTTATATGATAGAAGACCAAACGAAATATTGTTCCATAAGTGTTAGATTAGCTTGTGATCATCTCTGGTGATGAATAATACATGGTGATGAAGTAACCAGCAGTTACACAATAACCCAAGAAGATTCCACTCAAAACATAACAGTCTTTTAATAAAACATAACGACTATGCTCTGTCACTTATCTTACCTCCAGGCTGAAGCAACGATTAAGCTTTTGTCCTCCCAGCAAAAGTGAAGCTCACCGGTTTCCTCTTTAAGCTTGTACTTATTGCAATATTGTTGCTTTATGAGGTTCTGTATAGTGTTTGTTACTTTGGCACTCATTGGTCTCGCATTAAATCCTGCCATCATCATCCTCGCTCTCCACTTACCGGCAACCTCGTATCTTTCTATTCGTTCTTCTCCTTCACAAGCGACAATGTTGACAATGTCTCTAGCTAGACATTGTCTTTCTACATTCATCCTCTCTTGGCTTTCTCTCGGAAGTGTCATGTCTAGAGAGTCGAAAACGGCTGAATAGTACTCGTACGCCTCTACGAATCTGGAAAAGAACGGGGAAGTGTTTGTGTTCACGTCTTGTTCAACGACTGTGACAAGCTTGGGGTGCAAGCTTTTTACCATGTGGAGTAGCTCGTCCCGCTGGTTTACTGTTGTCACGCTCTCATCAGGCATGTGGTGAAGCTGGAATGCAAAGTTCACAATTAAGGTTTCTCCGGGTTTGCAACCTAGTGTTGATGGAGAGACAATGGAAGTCGGTGAAGGCACAGCTTTGAATTTGAAAGATACTCCATGATCCTCTGCAAATTGTTCAAGTCTTAAACCAATGATTCGTAAACCTCCAATTGAGCGTTGGACTGATTCAGGGTCATCAATTCCAGTTAACCTCAGGCGAGGACATTTACCAGGTAACTCCGCAACAGATTGTATCAGTGTCATGTATTGATTCCCTTGGTTTATATCAAAATCGATTATGTGAACTTCTTTTTCACCTCTGATTGCTTCGATTATTGCACCATTAGCTGCTAGAAATCCAAATTTGAAACAAGGGCATACCTCAAAGAGGACTTGCATAGCTGCGAGCCTCTCATCAGAAGGAGGCTCTTTGCATTTTAATGCTCTGTAGAGGAATTTCCCTGAAGCAGCCATTCTTGCAGCTAGACCTTCTACCATATAAGCTGCAATTCTCTGAGAAGGATCTCCTTGGATTGAAACAATCTGCCTGAGCTCATTCACCATTAACAAAGCTTCTTCTGATTTTCCTTCGGATAGCGCACGAGCACATGATATTAAGATTTGTTTTGGAGTGGTCTGCGACACCACTTCTTTGCTACTGACATGAGAGTTGGAATCGGCAGATGATGATTCTTTGGTTGAGTCCTGATGCTGTTCGCTTTCATTTTGGTAAGACCATTCGTTATCAATCTCCATCAGATTATCTACTTCAGTCATTTTATCATCGTCATCACTGAGAAGCGCTCTTTCAAGCTCTTGAATCTTCGATCTCATCTGATCATCATCAAACTCCCCAACCACATCCATGCTCGGACTGTAGAATCCCGTTTGATAATCTCCCAAAAGCCTTGTAGATGCAGTAGAGGTAGACTCAAGCGGCAATTGAAATTCCATGGAACATCCAAGAACCGGTCTAGACTGATAAGGAAATGATTCCAAAGAGCCAAATGAGCTAACAGAGGCACCAGAGCCAATAGGTTGTTGTACAAACTCATCTGTTGGCGAATCTAGAAAGTACTTTTCATAACTTTGGCTTGGGTAAGAATCATCAGTCAGGCAAGTATTCTTGGACCTATCTTGATCAAATATCTGAGCAGAAGTGCCACCATTGTCGTTACAATTCTCATTCAACGAGTAAAGCATGGGGTTCCTATATGCTGCAGCGGATGGCTCTGCTGACCTCACCAATGACATGACTCTCGCTTTTATATGTTCTCGAACCACAGCTTGTTCCACCATTCAGCTGCAACTAGAATGTTCCCAACTGTTAGATTCGTAAAATCTCTCACACAGGAACAAATAAAGCCACTGTGATTCTACAACAGCTAGTTGATTCAAAAAAAAAAAAAAAAAAAAAAGCCAAGAGATCGTTCCTAAAGATTAGGGCTTTGGTACTAAATAATTCTTCATCATAGAGAAACCAAAAATACGGAGCTTCATGATCCAAATCTTATTAATTGGTGAGTTAAATCCTCATTAAGACAGATCATAATACATGTCCATTGAGAATTGTAAAGAATTCCCATCAAATTCATGTAGAAGTTTTGGATCAAAACCATACCCGATCAACAAAGAAAGTAGTTGCATAGTCCCAATTCAGAGCACTGGGATCTATAGTTTTGATAGCAAATAGACTGGTTTAAAGAGTGTGCAAACAGATTTAGGGTTTCGAGTAAAGCAAAAATAACATAAATGGAACAAACTAAGTGAAATTCGAAAGATAATTAAGCAAAAGAGAGAGAGAATCGAAAGAGCAAGAAATAAGAATGGGTATAGAAAGTCAATTACCAGGAGAGGCAAAGGGTGTTGAATTCTGGAGATGCCCAAATGAAATAATAGACTAAGAAGGATATCAGATATAAACGAAGAAATAAAAGCGAAAAGAGAGCCTCAAAGGTTTGACCTTTTTTGGTATACTGTTTGTTTACACAGAAGAGGAAGAAGACAGACAAATAAAATGATAAAAACCCTTTGGTTCTGAATTTTTGCGTCTTGTGGTCGGTCTTTCTTTAAAGATGTGTTTACTCGAACTTTAAAGATGCATTGTAGTAGTACTTTTAAGGACTTTGTGTGGTGTTAGGTTTTTGTTGAAAAAACAAGTTTCATAAAAATGAAGATTAAAAAATATAAGTAAAGACACCTTGATTAGAGAGAGAATCGAAATTAAATTTTTTATTTGGTAAATTGCTTACGAGAATTATGAATTCTTGAATTTCACAAGTTCTATCGTTCCAGAAGGAGAGAAAAAAAAAAAAAAATCTCAGTTAGCAGTTCCGTGTCAGCTTTGATTTCCGTCGACTCTGTTGACTACTTAATTATTCTATTTTTTTCACTCGGTTCTTATTCTAATTTTTATTTGCCATGTTAGCATCATCTATCATAAATATTCAACTTTTTCTTAAATTTTTTCGGTCAGTTAGCTCAAAAATTAGATTATCGATCAAATTTTATTTATTTGGTTGTTAACAAAAATATTTTATTTTCATAATTATAATTTTTATCAATAATTCTCAAAATTTTAGATAAAAATTATGCATTTACTGATATGGAAGAAACTGCATTTTCTATAAATCAAACCTTATATAAGGTGCAAAAATCTTTAAAATATTTGACTATTAAATCAAAGTCTTTGTTAAAAAGTATTATGATTTAAAAATACATCTTTAAGTAATAATAAGAGAACAATATAAGCCGTTGGATATGTTTAGAAACAATGACGGAAGCGATCGTGGGGTGACGAAGGTGCGTACGACAGTTCCCACTAATTGACATTTGGGATTATATAATTCCCGATTTCATGCTGTTAGTGCATTTTATCGTGTTTCATTCTTATGAAATATTCAAACGCTGTTTCTTTCTTTGTCAACTTTACAAAGTACTCTCCTCTATTTTTCTTTGAAATGTTCAGAGCCTTATATAAATAAATAAATAAGAAAAATTAACTAATATACCCTACTTTATTTTATATTTTATTAATAAAACTTTTTTTCTTCAAATTATTTAGATAACTTATTTTATTCAAATATACTCATTTTATCTTGCACTTTAAAAATACTCATTTATCAAATCATATTGAATTTTTTTTTATTCTCTCTATTTTAATTTTTTCACAAACAAAAACATGTTCTCTATTCTAATTTTGTTAGGTTACACAATACAAAATGCGTGAGTTATCTGCTGTATAATCAGGTTTGTGTTCTCCATTAATCAAATCACGTTTAATTTCTTTTAGTTTTCCTTCAATTTTTCTAGATTAAAAATCTTATTCTCTGTTCTAGTTTTGTTAGGTTACACAATACAAGGTGCCTAATTAACTGCTACATAATTAGGTTTGTGTTCATTTAATTTTAGTGATTTCTAAATAGAAATTGTGCTTTTCATTGAATATTGATTAGTATTGAGTTTCATACTCTTTAAAACATTTTTGATATCAATGAAATCAAAGATCGATGTTTTTTTGTGAAACTTTTGGATCGATCGATCTGATACCGACCGATCGGTCTATGTTATTATATATAAAAGTTTGATACAGTTTAAACAAGATTGATTGATAGATTAGTGGATCGATCGGTCTTGTTTAAATTGTATCAAATTTTTTATATAATAACATAGACCGATCGAACGGTTAGTGGATCGATCAGACTTGAGTTTTCAGAATAATTCATTGTATTTGTCATGTGATCAGTCTACACGATGTGTCATTCATCCTAAGTTATTTTCTTCTCATAGGATGACGACTCAGAAGTGCGATGAGTTAGAATTTCCAAAACAACTTTTTATCGTTGGTACAAAGCCAAAAATCAAAAAAACATTAATTATCATTACAAGCCTGAGTGGTTAGAAGAAGTTAGTTTGCTGTTTGTGAGGAAGTGTGGAATAAAATAAGAGATTCTGCCTGTGGGGTTGTTGTAAACTTCACTGACAATAAGTTCATGTGGTCTTCAAAGGTTGTGGAGTATATACGTCATAAACAACTTGTGTGTACAAACAACATGAGATATGGTGTTTGTATGATAATATACATGCTCAATTTTTCCTATCGGAGTTTGAAGCCATAACGACTTTGAAATGTTCACCTTTACAGATGAAAATGAGTTGGATGTAAGTACTACTACTGGAAATGACTTGTTTGGCAAAAGTTGAAATTAAAAGGAAGAAATCCGTGTAAGAAGGATTTGAAAGTTGTGTGTGGAGAAGTACCTTCTTGGTCTACAGAGAAAAAACTTGGTTTGTATATTTGTCTATTGTATTAGTCATTTTGGGTTACGATGGTAAGGTGCAGCTTAGCCATTTACTAGCGAATATGGTTTTTTGATATGGAGAGTTTTAGAAAAGTATCCGTGGGGAAGATTAGCTTTCAAGGAATTGATAGATTCAGTAAAAACTATTGTCTATACCACATCATCATGCACTATTCATGGATTCATACAAACACTCCAAGTATGGGAATATTGTGTTTTACCTAATCTTGGTGTGAAAACTGGTAAGTCATCTCATGTTGATTATCCGCTTCTTCTAAAACATAGATGTACAAAAGGAAAAAAGAGTGTTGACATCCACACAATTGTACTACAGAATGGGGTATTTTTTTATTCGTTTTGTTAATTTTTTCGAGCTTGTGAATTTTTAATTTGTATGTTTTGTTTTTTGTTTTGTGGGCATTGTAAAGCAATCTAACTCCTTTAATGAATGATTTGGCACCTGCTGTTTGGGACAATGAATGAATGGACAATTTGATGTTCTTATCAAAGCCATTATCAAAGAAGGTGGTGTGGGATCAGTAATTTGGGTTGATGAGGGGTTTTACAGCTTAGTAGACAACATTCATGATGACAATGGTAATGGTTTTGAAGAAGTGAACATTGTGAAAGAATCAAGTAAACGGAATAAACAAGTGCAAAAAATGGGGGTGGACAAAAAAAAAGTCGGATGGTTCTGGATTTAGTTTTTTAAATGAGAAGATTGAGGAATTACAAGCTAAAAATAATGCTCTTGAGCTGAATTAGACGATATGAGGAAGAAGATGAATCAACTTGAAGTGATGTAGATACGAATTGCTTTTCTTGATGAAGAGGTGAAGAAGAAAGAATATGAAACGATACTTTTAAAATTGATTTCCTTGAGGAAGAACCAAAGAAGAAAGATTATAGTGCGATGCTTCTAGGAATTAAAGTGCTCGAGAAAAATTTGTCGATTCGAGAAGGAAGCCCAAGACTGCAGAGGTAGATCACAATTTTTTTTGAAGTTTTAGTCTTAAATATTACTTCGTAGTGTTAAAGTTTTTTTTCTTTTTTTGATCAATATACTGGATTTTGAAGTTCCTTCGCTGAGAGACAAATATTTAGGTGATGTGTCGACATCGGCAAATCTTACTGACTTACGTGAAGCGAGAACTGCTTACCAGAAATTGATATCATCTGATGATGAAAGCACAAAATCTGGAAGCTACCCAACTAAAAAAGGTATGAAGATTTGTCCCAAAAATCTTCCAATGTGAAGATATTTGAGCCTAATTTTTCATTATCGGGGAAATTTACTGAGAAGTCTATGAATACAATAAAAGCAATGTTTAAAGATGATAACGATAAACACATCAGAGGGAAGAACACAATAGTGACAAAACCTGGACCTTCATTAGCAATACCATATAAGATGTACGATCCTGCTATCAGCATCACAAATAAACGTTTGAAGACCACTGCGGGGGTTCAATACAATGTATTTGCACCGGTAAATTCTCAGAAAACTAAGACTTGGAATGATTGGCTTGTATTAAAGCTGTAAGATCTTCGATCCTGATTGTATGTCTTAAATTAATGTTTACTTATACTATTTATTAACTTTAAATTGTAAATTTCAGAGATTATCCAACATGATATGGACATAAGGAGAAGACTTTTTAAATATACTACGGAAACCACAAGGCTCGCTAATTTCATTGGTAAGTTGGTGTCATTCAGAGTAACAATTTTCTTACTTTGTATTTACATTTTTTGTTGTATTTACAGTAGACTGAGTGCGCAATGAATATGTTGCGTTCAAGATTTATGAAGAATCCATCAATGTTCAGAAGTAGAAGAATCACTTCCGTCGATGTTTATTTCATTGCTTTCTGGTCCTCGAAGTATAAAGAGTTCTTGGATTCGAAAGAAGTGCAAGTTTTTCCAAATGGATTATTTCAATATGCCAAGGGTGAATTCCCAGAATTTGCTAAATTAGGGCTGTCTTGGAGGATTGACGTAGATGATATTTACTGTGTGCAAAATGTTGGTGGAAACCACTGGGTTGCATTCGTTATTTATATTCCAAGTCGATCTATTGAAGTTTTAGATTGTGGTATTAAGGGCACTCTGAATGAAGGTATTATTACAGCAGTGAAACCAATAACGCATATGCTACCCCATCTTCTACGTGTTGTAACACCAGAATCATAAAGATGAAGTATGAGTGTTACAAGGTATAAAATTCGAAGGCCACAATAAGGAATTCCACAAATGCTTAAGTTTGGTGACTGTGGTATCTATGCCATTAAGTTCATCGAATGTCATGCGTTAGGTGTGCCATTTTAAATGTCAATTTCTAATTCAAACATCAAGATTGTAAGAGAGAAGCTGGCTGCAGCGATTTTTGATGAGTTAAAATATTAGGAATAGACCATTATGATCAGCTTTGTCCAAATAAGCCCCAAGTGTTTTTCATTGAATATTGATCAGCTTTGCCCAAATAAGCCCCAAGTCAAGGATTCTTAGTCTTGATGTCATTAAAAATTGTCATAAATTCAGAAGCTTTATAGACTTTGATGGCTTTTATAACCAAAAATGACGTATTAGACTTTTTGAATTTTGTTATTAGATTCCCCATTTGGCATACTTAAACACCTTCTTGATAGATTTTCCAATCGACTTGTGTCTATCAGATATAATTATCAAATTTTCATTATTACCACTAACCAAATGCAATTTATCAAAAAACCACTCTCATGAAGCATTATTCTCGCAATCAAGAATTTCAAAAGCCAAAGGGAATATCATACCATTACCATCTTGTCCAGCAGCACAGAACAAAATACCTTTGAACTTTGCTTTCAAATGAGTGCCATCCACAATGAGTACTTTTTTTATAAACTTAAACCCAGAGATACATGCACCGTATGCAATGAACAAATACATAAACCTATCTTCTCCATCACATTCAAGTCTACAAATTGTACATGGATTGACAGCATTAATCCTATGTAAATACATGGGTAAATCCTCATATCCACTCTCCCAGGTACCTCGTTCCATCTCCCGAGCATGAACTAAGACCCTATATGCTTTCCAGTAATCAATATCATACAATAGGTAGTCTTCATGGTCTGCTTTATATGCAAAGGTCTGATCCCGACATTAATGTTCCCAAATTTAGCCATATACAACTATCCAATTAATTTAGGTGTACCTTGTCGATAATGATCGCCCCTCTCCATAACAAAACATGTGTTAGTCCCGATGAATATCCTTATTTTAAATTGATCAGTTTTTCCTACTGTTGACGCTCGAATCTTCCAGGTACATCTTCTTACATGACATCGCAAAACTAGCAACTCTTTAGACGACTGATAGTTGTGAAATTGAAGTTCCCTAGAATAGTTATGGAACATAATTTCTTTAGTAACTCATCCTTGTTCGCATATATTTGTCCTTCTTCAATTTCTTCTAAAGCTGGGAGAGTGTTTTGAGTATATTCAAAATTATCTGTTTGTTGCTCTTCGTGATCTTCGTTTACACAGCAATCTGAAGAATCTGAATCACCATTCATGGAACCGATATAATTACACTCTCCATTAATATCAAAAGTGAAATTTCCTGCATCACTAAAACCATAGTCTTTAAGAGCACAACTTTGTGATTGAACTTCACATACTTCGTTTGGAAAAGCACTGTTAGCATCATCTTCATAACTTCCGTCAAGTTTACCACTCTTTTCATCGAATTCATTTTAATTCTCGTTCCCTACATCGATAGTGCCACTTTTTCTACGTTTTCATCATAATTCTCGTTCTCCTCATTGATAGTGCCACTTTTATCGTCATATTCATTACACTCTTCATTCCCCCTATCGATAGTACCACTACTTTCAATGTTGTCCTCATCATCTCTATTTATCTATACACATATAAAACCATAAATATTTTATGCTAATAATTTTTAGTCAAATTGACGACATATCTGAATCATTTAAAATATCAATTCCTTAGTTTGGATGCGGTGACCGATCAGAAGATGTATAGATCGATCGATTTGAGTTTCACAAAGATGTTATTTGTTTTGCGATGTACAAAACTAATTGGTCTGTACATCGATTGATCGGTCTGAACATCACAGAACAAATAGCATCTTTGCAAAAACTCAGACCGATCGATCTGCACATAGATTGATTGGTCTGAACAACGCATAACAAATATCTTCTTTGCAAAAACTCAGATTGGTCGGTCTACGCGTCCAAAAAAAAATCCGCCAGATTTTTGACAGATTTGGAGGAATTCTGCCAGATTTTGGCATGTCAGATTTTTGGTAGATTTGCAGGAAATCTGACAGCTTTTTGGTAGACTTGTAGGAAGTATGCCAGATTTTTGGTAGACTTGCAGGAAGTCTCCTAGATTTTGGCAGACTTGCAGGAAGTCTGTCAGATTTTTGGTAAACTTGCAGGAAGTTTGCCAGATTTTGGCAGACATGCAGAAATTCTGCCAGATTTTGGCAGACTTGCAGGAAATCTGCCAGATTTTTGGTAGACTTGCACGAAGTCTGCCAGATTTTGGTAGACTTGTAGGAAGTCTGCCATATTCTGATAGATTTGCAGGAAGTCTGCCAGATTCCGGTAGACTTGCAGGAAATCTGTCAAAACTAAAAATTTTTAATAACAAAACCCAAAAAGCAAATAATTTGATAAAATTGTTACCTGAACATCGGTAGGCAATGAATCCTTATTGATAGAACTAAAACCTTTTGTTTCTTTCACCATAATTTAAAAATTTCTGAGAACAGAGAGAAGCTCTCTTCAGTATGTATACTTTTAAAAGGGAAAAATAAATTCTTTTTGTATACCTAGAATATATCTATTTTTGAATAAGTTTACTCAAATCTTTCTAAATTACAAACTTACATTAATTTTAAAAGTAAAAAGTACAATCTATTTTTTTTTTCTATTTTGAGAAAGGGTGTAATGGTAATTAATAATAATAGAGAAAAAAATTGGATTATATAAATAATTTTAGAAAAAATAAGTTATCTAAATAATTTATAAATTAAAGTAGATTAGTATAGCAAATTTTCTAATAAATAAACTCTTTTTTTTACCAGAAAATGACTATTGTATTCAATAGGTAATTACTGTTGTTATAGTGGGGGTATGTATGTGAAAGTCTCCAATTAAAAAATAATTGTTTAACGCATAAGTAATGATCATTAATCAGTGTGTAAAGAATCCAATCTTAACATATTTCTTTTATTTTAACCAGATATAAAAATTGTTTATTTTTGAATATGGCTGAAAGAATGAAGAAACTTAAAACATTTGACGCAGAGTCTTTATCAACCTTATCCGCCCAGCATAGAAAACTTCTCTCTCAATCTTATCCACTTCGTAACTTCTATTTTTATTTCATACAATAAATATTAAAATCAAAGCACAAACTTATATATCCAGCCATTCTAGAAATTCTATAATTTCCAAAGGTAAATTATACATTCCATTGACAAAAGGTGCTTTCTTATGCTGTAATGTTAACCATTAATCGGAATTCAAATGGAAGTTTCTTCAGACAAACGATATTACTTGGCTGATGAGTGTTTTTCCTTTTTCTTTTGACAAATATCAGACCAAGTGTGAATCGAATAATCTTCGAGGTTATTAGAAAGCTTGTTAAAAATCCAATTGAGCTTTTTCTACCGAACGGTTCAGACTACTATTATCAAGGAGTTCTTAAGGGTTTTTTAGATTATTTTATTATTAAAAAACTTAAGAATTCCTATGAAATTTTCTTATGTAAGAGACTCTCTTAATGAGTCTCTTAGATTACTCTCTCTTCTTTTTTTACTCTCTCATCTTTTCACTATCTCTCATCTTTTTATTCTTTCTTCTTTTTATTACTCTTTTTCCTCTCTTTACCCTCTTTTTTAGTCTCTCTTCTCTTTTTCACACTCTCTCATCTTTTTTACTCTCTCACCGCTTTTTACCCTTTCTCCTTTTTACTCTCTCTCTCCTCTTTTTTACTTTCTCTCATCTTTTTACCATTTCTTCTTTTTTACTCTCACCTCTTTTTCACTCTCTCTCCTCTTTTTTAGCCTCTCTCATCTTTTGACTTTTTCTCCTTTTTTTACTATGTCTCATCTTTTTACTCTCTCTCCTTTTTTATTCTCTCTCATCTTTTTAGTCTCTCTCCTCTTTTTTACTCACTCTCGTCTTTTTCACTCTCTCTCCTCTTTTTTACTCTCTGTCCTCTTTTATCCTCTCTCCTTTTTACTCTCTCTCATCTTTTGACTCTTTCTCCTTTTTGTTTACTCTCTCTCATCTTTTTACTCTCTCTCATTTTTTTTGTTCTTAAGAACCCCACTTTAAGAACTTCCCATTAATCGGAGTTTTGTCTGAGAAGTCCACTTTTAAGAACAAACTCCTCAAAACACCATCACTAAAATACAAGTTTTTTATATATATTTTTAATTGCCTAAAAATGTGATTATACCATTTTACCCTGCATTTCTTTTGTCATAACTCCTCCAATCCCGCCCCAAACTCTTTTTTTTTACTTATTTCGAAATTTGTTTTGCCCTAATCCCAAATTGAACGGAATAAAGAGGGGAGAAAGAGCAGTTATCGAAATTGGTTTCTTGATTCGACGATTTCAACCTTGATTCGATGATTTCTATGGCCAAAACTCGATGGAAGAGGAAGAGAAGGAAGCAAGCTCCGATTGTAGAGGAACCACCAGAAGAAGTTCCGGTGGTCGGAGAAGAAAACGCCGGAGAACACAATGGAGGAGAAGAGAACGCCAGTGTAGAAAAAGAGGTAGAAGAGAACGAAGAAGAAGAAGGAAAAGAAGAAGAAAAAGACGAAGAAGACAAAGAAGAAGAAGAAGAAGAAGAAGAAGAAGGAGACGCATCCTCTAAAGAACAAGAAGAAGGAGACGCAGAAGAAGAACATGAAGAAGAACAAGAAGAAGGAGACGCAGAAGAAGAACAACAACAAGAAGAAGAACAACAACAAGAAGAAGAAGAAGAACAACAACAAGAAGAAGAAGAACAAGAAGAGGGAAGTGGTGATAAAGAAGAGATGGCTGGCGGGAATGAAGAAGAAGATTGTGATCCAATGGTATGTATTAATGTTATTGGAGACATGATCTGTGGAGTAATACTGTGAACAACTCGATAGTTATACAATTGTATTGTGTTCACTTTTCATTGCAGAATAGAGAAGAAAGTGAAGGAGATGATGAGAAAAGCGGTGAAAGTGAGGGACATAACGAAGAC
>OVBA01006807.1:0-16092 GCA_900406435.1 Lepidium aucheri
ATTGATACAATAAAACAAAAATATGCATGAATCTACAAACTTAAATGAATCTGAGTTTGAAACTATATATATATATATTAGTATATACTTGATAAATTACTTATGATATTAATAAATAAAAATATGTGTTCTATCGATAATGTATAACNCGATAATGTATAACGCAGCAAAATTAAACAGATCTTAAAACCCAAATAAATACGGGACTAAAAATTAAGTTATAAATGAGTCTAAAACATAAACGAACATGAGTCAAAACATAAATAACACGAGTCAAAAAACTTTATATGTAAAATTGTAATGCATCAAAACTTAAGTAAACAGAAATAAAAAAATATTTCGTGTACAACAGATATTGTTGATCACTATAAATTCATCTTTAATATATCAAATATATATATAATTAAGTAATTAATAAATTTACACATACAAATAAAACCATAAAATAAATAAATATAACAAACAAATATTACCTAACCCGTACATAACACGGGACATCATCTAGTTTTCACATAGATTTCTAAATCATACATCCAATAAACCTCTCTAAAAGAAGAAACGTTTAGGATAAAGAATTTAAAGTTGTAAAATTTGTCACTTAGAACATAAACAATGAATAACTACAAAACTTAATAAATTTGTATTTTAACCCATATGAGATAAATTTATAATACAAATATCAAATATTCATAAAAGCTATATGTAATTATAAATTTATCTTAACAATACCATAATAATGTTTTGCATTAACGTGTTTATATAGAGGTTTATGTAAGTTAACATAATAAGTTTGTATGCCTATAAAGCTATACCAGTTATAAATTTATCTTAACTTAATTAGTTACAAGTTTACTTTGTAAATTTTGATCTCTTTTAACAATTAATTTTTGGCCATTTTGCATATAATATAGTTATTAACTTTATTCATATTAAAACTCAAACCTTGAAAATATTTTATAGCATTTTATTATTTTACATTAAATTAGAAACCACCAAAAGAATATCTGCTACATTATGAATATCAGATATCTTCTTTATGAGTAGTGGACTAGCTATAGGAGTACGGGTTGAATCATCTTTACATGTGTCTCCATCTGTTATCACTGATGAAACATCATTGTTGAGACTGCCATAGTCTTTTGCTGCCAATGCTTTGAGAGCTTTACCAAAACTTGTAACTGCATCATTATAAACTTCTGAACATTCATTATAATCTTCTTTATAATGGGGATTTGGTGTGGTTTCTGCAAGTGATTTGAATTGGTTGCTCACATCTTTGGCATTTGTTGAACCATACTTGATTAGAAACTCTCCAACACCAGAAAGATTCATTGTTTTAGTTTGAGGATTCGATTTGAAGAAGTTGAAACAGAATGCATGATCTGTAGATTTTGAGCAGATAGTTTTGACCTCATCTTCTGAAATTTTCATGCTCAAGTTTGCATGTGTTGAGGCTACAAGAAGAAAAATCATCATAAAAGGGACCAATAAAGACTTGCTTTTGAGAACCATGTTTATTTATTTTTATTTTTAATGAAGACTTTTTATGTTGTTGGAGGATTGTTGTGAGATTTATATAGACTCACATGAACCGTATCTCAATTAAAGCAATCAATTTTGGTCAAAGTTTTTAATTATGTATTGTGGTAAGATAGTAAGATAATTGATTTTTAATTATATTAACAAATTGATCTTCTAGGGGTCATTAATAAGGGTAATTATTATGTACCATAATAATGATCTAGTCAATTTAGTGTTATGTTGCCAAAAATAGTTTCAACAGGATTGTGTTTTTTTGTCAACTTTACTCTTATAACTGGATTGACAAGACCCGATCCATAGTGAAAATCCATATTCTAAAATTTTTTTTTTCTCTTTGCATCGGGAAAAAATCGAACTATGATGCCTCAGGAATGCTAAAGTGGTCATTACCACTGGGTCACACGTCATCGGCATCCAATAGCATTGCGTATGTATATCGATATTAGATATTCCCTCCGTTTAACAATAAGTGACATTCTAGTATTTTGCACACAAATTGAGGAAACATATTAAAATTCTATTATACCCCTGAAAACTAGTTAACTTTTGATATTCTTTTTTCTTATTTGTTAATAATAAAGTTAAATTAGACAATTTGGCTAAAAGTTACTTCATAAATCTAAAATGACACTTATTTAAAAATAAAAATCCTAAAACAATAGTTATTGTGAAATGGAGGGAGTATTATCGAAATTAGATCATGTCTATATTATTTAAATGACGCAATAAACTAATAAAATAATACTATTGATTCTAAACGATTGATGTTAAATGAGTGGGATAGAGAGAAATGAGCATTTCTTACAATTTCTCTACTATTTTTGTTTCAGTTTTTAGAGATATCAATGAAGTGTGCATGCAACTGTTTAAATAAAAATGATAACTATTTACTTTATTATAATTCTATCTGAGAATTCAGATTTTTGTCTCTATAAAGAAATTTCTTGGATGGGAAGAAAATGTCTATTAAAATAAATTCATTACCCAAAAATAAATATTGAGAATATTTAAATAATAAATAGTAATTATAATTATGTAATTGTCCTCTTACAAACAATACAAATAATTAGAGCAAAACACACAAGATGATCATCAAGATGATGATTTAGAATTAAGCTTTAGGTAACATGTTAGAGATAACAAGAGCAATACCACAAAGATTCTTAATTCCATGACTATTATTCAAAACCAAATCATCTACTGATTGCAATCTCTTCACATAATCTAAACATCCATCAGCTCCATCCAAAGCAGCAGAAACTTTCATGTTCATCCCTGCACCATCTCCTGAAGCTAAAGGCTCAAAAGCTTCTTCAAGATTTCCTTTCGCGCTTTCGAATTCATCTAAACATGATCTATAAGCTAATTTAGATCGAGGATCAACTCCTCCATCGATAATAGATTGAAGTTTTGTCAATGTTTCTGTTGTTTTTGTTTGTGTAGCATCAAGTGTTGTTTTTGCTAGAGCTTGAAGGTTAGGAGATGAGAATTGAGGATTGAGGAAGTTAAGACAGAAAGATGAGTTTAAGGTTTTGTCACATATTGTGCTCATTTCTGAACTTGTGATTGCGTATGAGGAATCAATTAAGACAATAAGAAACATGAGAGAAGACAAGAACGCAGCATTGTTCCTTTGATTCGCAGCCATTCTTGTTTTCTCTTTTTATTATTAGATTGATTTATTTTTCTAAGGTTTTGAAAAGAAAAAAAAAGGTTTAGGCAATTGAGTATTTATATAGTAGAGTGAATTTACGTACAATGCATTGGTCAAAACAAAATCAAGAAAAGAAATTTGATATGAACGATGAAGAAAGTTTTTACCATTAGAAGAATTGCAAAAATAGTAACCAGTTATGCATAATTTATATTTATCTTTTTTAGTTAACAAATCGACAAAACTCAATTCACATCCTAAAACATTTCTTCTAGAGAATTACAAATAATACTATGTGGGTAATGCAACTCCATATAATCGAGCTCAGATAGAAAAACTACTGAGATTGATTACTTTATGTGCTCAATTAATTACATAGCTAATTTATTTAGCTTTGGTATCTTATATTAATGTTAAAAAATTTGTCAAAGTTTTTGACTAAAGTAAGAGAGTAAGATGATTATTTTATCATACTAACAAATTGATTTTTTGAGGGCAATAATAAAATACTCGCTCCGTTTCAATTTAAATTGTGTTTTAGGAAAAAAAATTTGTTTCAAATTATTTGATGTTTTCAGTTTTCAATGTAATATTAATTATATTTTTATGTGTTTTAATTATTTATATTCTGCAGGTTGATTTCTAATTAGGTGAAAAATTATTAAATACATTAGAAAACAACACTTTTTGTTGAAAAATAAAAAGTTAAATGATTTCTTAATCTCTGTATAAAAACCTTAAACATCACTTAAAATGAAACAAAAGGAGTAATTTAATAATTATGTACTTCCTCTCTTTCTAATTAGTTGATATTATGGAAAAAAATTGTTTCTAAAAGTTGATGTTTCTAATTCTCAATGCATATTTGACTTAACATTTCCTATTTTATCCTTATATATATATTCTATAGTTTTACTTGTAATTAATAATTCTCTTTGTATCTTCTAACAATAAATAAAGCTAAATAAGACATTGTAAAAAGTTTTTTAATATGTGTGAAATCTCTAAAATATCAAGTGTTAAAAAATAGAGAGAGAATCATAATATGATGATTTAGTCAACATAATGTTATGTTCCAAAAAATAAAGTAATAGTATTGTATCAATTATATGTAAAGTATTAATAGCATTTTTCATACTAACTAAAAGCTAATTTAAATTTTTTTATGTATGTTAGTTGGTACTATAATACAAGAAATAAGGTGGTGTACCATTTATTTTATATATTTATGTCGATTTTGAGTTATACAACTGAATTCACATCCTATACTCTTTCCGTTCTTTAAAGTTCGATGTTTTAGACATTTTTTATTGTTTCTTAAAGATTGATGTTTTAAGTTTTCTATACAAATTTGATTAATTAATAACTATACATTACAAGTTTCAAAAACATTAATTGAATTTTCTGAATTACTATTGGTGTAGACTTATAAAAAAATGTGCAGTACAAAAAACTATACATTTATAATTGACTATTAAATGTTTTTATTAATATGTGTGATTTTTTTATAATATCAGTCTTTTAGAAACCGAGAGAGTACATAATTTCCTTGAGAAATGGTTACTCAAGTGCTATTTGTGTTAGTTTAAGCTATTAATGTAATTATGTTTAATATTTTTTTTTTTGTCAACAATATTATGGCACAATTGGCCGGCCCATTAACCAAATTCCTGCATAATGCAGGCGGCGGAATTCGATTTTGGAATGTGTAAGTGCGTCTACCATTTAGTGGACTTACTCCTGTTATTAGACTAAATGTCACTTGCATTATGTTTAATATTTAGTACTATAATAGATTAATATAAGTGATTATAACTATTATTGTCTCGAAACGATCAATGTTAAATCAAAGGATTAGAGTGACAGGAACATTTTTTACGACTCCTCTACTATTTTTGTTTCAAAAAATTTCGAGATATTGGTCATATGCATTGGTTCAATGCATATCAAACTTAGAGAGTTTAACGAACTGAAGTTTTCTCATTAACCGAACAATCAGAGTATTATATACAACAATCAGAAAACTGGTTTAAATAAACTATATAATCAATTAATCATCTAAACCAAAATTGAACCAATGCATATAACCAATACGAGATATCAATGAAATAAGCATGCAATTTGTTCAAACAAAAATGAAGATATATATATATATATATATATATATGAAAGATATTGCAGTTGTTGATCATCTCAAAGAAGAAGAACACAGAAGTACCTATTTGAGAATCTAAGAATTCAGATTTTAGTCTCTGTAAATAAATTTCTTGGATGGGAAGAAAAGTTATGTTTATAAAAAATTATTACCCAAAAATAAATATTGAGAATACTTAAATAATAAGAAATAGAATTATAATTATAATTATGTAATTGTCCTCTTACAAACAATATATACACATAATTAGAGCAAAACACACAAGATAATCATCATGAAGATGATTTAGAATTAAGCTTTAGGTAACATGTTAGAGATAACAAGAGCAATACCACAAAGGTTCTTAATCTCTTGACTATTACTCGAAACCAAAGCATCTCCTGATCCCAATTTCTTCACATCACTTAGACATCCATCAGCTCCATCCAAAACAGCAGAAACTTTCATGTTCATGCCTTGACCATCTCCTGAAGCTAAACTCCCAAGAGCTTCCTCTAGACTTCCTTTCGCACTTTCGAAGTCCTCTAAACATGACTTGTAATCGGCTCCTCCACCGCTAAGAGATTGGAGTTTCGTCAATGTTTCTGTTGTTTTTGTTTGTGTAGCATCAAGAACGGTTTTTGCTAAAGCTTGAAGGTTAGGAGATGATGAATGAGGATTGAGGAAGTTAGAACAGAAAGTTGGGTTTATGGTTTTGCCACATATTGTGCTCATTTCGGAACTTGTGATTGCGTAAGAGGTACCAATTAACACAAAAATAATGAGAGAAGACAAGAACGTAACATTGTTCCTTTGATTCGCAGCCATTCTTGTTTTCTCTTTTTATTATTATTGTTTATTATCTTTTTTATTTTTTTACAAGGTTTTGATTTGGAAAATACATTTAAGTAATTGAGTGTTTATATAGAGTGATTTATGTATAATGCAATCAAGAATAGAAGTTAATATGAGCGATGAAGAAAGTTTTTACCATTGTTAGAAGAACTGCAAAAATAGTAAACAATTATGCATCAGTAATTATTATCTTCTTTTTTGGTCAACAAATTGACAAAACTTAATTTCATAACCCAAAATCTATTTTCTAAAACTACAAATAATACTATGCGGTCCAAAATCTCTTCTCTAAAACTACAAACAATATTATGCTGGTAATGCAATTCCGCAGACTTGCGGATAATAAATCGATATCTCCAACCATTAGAACCTCATAAGGGGTTCTTAACATTTTTTATTGTAAATAATAATTCTTTTGAAAATTAAGAACTCTAGCATGAGTTTTTTAATTTTTTAGGGTTAGAATGGTAAAACGGAGTTAAGGTTTTTTAAAAATATTAATGGGCAATCAAATGTGAAAGAAATGGTTATTATTGACCAATGGGTAGATGAAATGGATCGATAGAAATAGTATGAGTAAAGAAACTGAGAATTATATCTATCATTTGGTAGATGAAATGGCTAGATAAAATTTTAAGTTTTGTTTGACATATCAAATATATATTAGAGGTTGATATTAGAGGACGATAGAATTTTTTGTTTTGTTTGACAAACTCTTGTCATCACTTTGCATATCAGGTTCTACTGCATTTTCAACAAAAACAAGCAAATCTCCAGCTAGAAATATAACGAAAAGGTTAAGACTAGAAGAAGTACCTTTAACGTCATTTGAGTCTTTGAGTGTCTTCTTGTTCTTGTTATAAGGTGGAGTGAAATTTGAGGAAGACAATGGAAAAACACCAAGGCGGTAAACATCTGAAGCACAAATATTTGAAGAACCAATCTTCTTCGGTGTTCCTGTCTGAAACACCTAAGATGTTGAGTCCCTTAGAGTTAGAGTTTGAAGAAACTTCCATTTATCATCCACCAAAAGCTAACCCGAATCAAAAAAGTAACCAATGACTTCTCTGGATAACCAACTCTAACTGGAATCATTTCGGATTCAGTAGCCCATTGCTTTAGATCATTAATTGTAACGACCAATGAGTCGATGAATGGGATCGATATAAACCACCAGATTGACTTAAAATCTCCAAATCAAAAACTTCTCCAATACACTCTCACCACTACAGATCTTATCCAGCTAGCTAAATCCATGTTTTGGCCTTGTGTTGATATTGAATATACTGGTGATTTTCGTGTTAATAAATCGTTGTTATACTTTCTATCCATCAAAGGATCAATGGGTTGATGAATTTTTTTGTTTTGTTTCAATTTCTATCGATCAAAGAATTATGAATTGGGTCGATTGACACATACGCATCTCTTAACATTTCTTAAATCTCTCAAATTAAGAAACGGTTCTAAACATATAACCAATTTTTTGATTTAAATTAAATCTATTAATTCCTAAGAACCTCTTTAAATCTTTTGTTGGAGTTACTCTTACTTTATATGCTTAATAATTATAAAGCTAATTGGGTTTGATTCGGTTCTTATTTCTTTAAAGAACTTATAAGCTTAGATTTGTCTTGTTTTTCAAGAATGAGCTCAAATTTGTCGATTTAAAATGTTGTCTGTTGATGCTGAAACTCAACACTCGTTAGGAAATCGTGGAACTTTGAATCAAATACTTTTATTAGACGAAAATAGATTACAAGTGAAGGTCGAACGAATCTTTTGTTTTGACTCCAATGTTCTAGGGTTTTCTCTCTCCCTTTTTTTCTTACTTTCGAGGTTATGGACTACTATTTATAGGTTTTTGGACCTAGTTTTTCCGGGAAGATCCTCTTGAGATTCTCCAAGATCTTCTCCTTGATTTCCGGCGAGCATGGTGAAGGTTGGTTGCTCGCTTAGTCGGCTACGCTCTTCTGGGCTTCGCGTGCTCGGCCCCAAAGACGTTATGAGGCTCGCCTAGTCACCTGCTCGGCCCATCTCCTCTAATTCATCATTATTGAGCCTCTTAAAGATTTTAGGTCTGGTACCAACATTGTCTATAACACTTCAAACCAACGAATTTGAACTCATTCTTGAAAGAAAATAGAAAATTAAACTTAAGAATTCTTTAAAAAGGAAGATAAGAACTAAATCAAACTTTTAAAATTGATTTAGCTTTCGATTTCAGACATAATTTGGAATTGGGATTTTCATCAAGTTTAATTGGCTTAATCAACTTAAACTTAAAGGTTTAATTAGAAGTCAAAAGTAAACTTTATTGATATATAAATTACTGGAGTTTAATGTTCAATTTGACTTAAATAGACATTTTTCTCTAATCAAATTTGGTGTTTCGTGTAAACCAGAACAAGAAAAGCGAACCGAAGCAATGAAAATCGTGCCACATTGGTTACTCAAAACCAGGAAACCGAAATGGGTTGAGTGAATGTTGAATGTTTATTAAACATCAGGCTTAACCCGAATCTGAACATATGGAATCGGAACATATGAAGAACTTTTAACGAATAAAAAGTGTATAGTATCATCTTCTTTCACACCTCATTCTGAATCCACCAGAAAAATAGAAGGCTAAACCACAGAAAACCGAACCAAATGTAACCAAAATCCAACCCGGTTACGGTATTCGATTTGGCTTGTCATAGATAGCTCTCTCCTTTAACGTCCTCCTATTGTAAGATGTGATATATAAGAAATTGAAACCAGAGATCAAAAAACTAAACCAAATCCGAAGAAAACCAAATCGAGACATACCTTAACTCATTAGATGTGAATAGGCTTGTCATAAGTAGCCATGGCAGCTTCCTTCAGAGCCTCGCTCATAGTGGGATGAGCGTGACAGACTCGAGCAATGTCTTCACTCGATGCATCGTAGTTAATCGCAAGAACCGCCTCATGAATTAGCTCTCCAGCGTTTGGTGACATAATGTGAACGCCCAAGATCTTATCAGTCTCTTTATCAGCCAGAATTTTAACCATTCCCTCTGCATTATCTATGGCCTTAGCTCTGCTATTAGCCATAAACGGGAATTTCCCAACCTTATAACTTACACCGTCCTTTTTCAATTGTTCTTCGGTTTTACCAACCGAAGCAACCTCAGGATGTGTGTAGACAACACCAGGAACCTTGTCATAATCTACATGTCCGTGTTTGCCAGCTATGAACTCCACGCAAGCAACACCATCTTCTTCGGCTTTGTGAGCAAGCATTGGTCCTGGAATCACATCTCCAATGGCATACACACCTGGAACATTGGTCAAGAATCTTTCATTCACCAGAATTCTCCCGCCTTTGTCAGTTTCCACTCCAATTTTCTCCAGATCAAGTCCAGATGTGAAAGGATTTCTTCCCGCTGAGACAAGGACAACATCGGCTTCAAGAGTGGTCTGTTCTCCTCCTTCTGCTGGTTCCACAGTGAGCTTCACACCATCAGAGGAGGAATCCACGGATACAACTTTAGTCTTGAGCATGAACTTCATCTTTTGCTTCTCGAGTGAACGTTGAAACTGCTTGCGGATTTCACCATCCATAGAAGGTACGATATCCCCAGCAAACTCAACTACAGTGACCTCGGATCCGAGCCGACCCCAAACAGAACCCATCTCGAGCCCAATATATCCCGCACCAATCACAATGAGTTTCTTGGGGACTTCCGATAGAGACAGCGCTCCAGTCGACGAAACAATCTTCTTTTCATCAATTGTAATACCAGGCAAAGATTTGACGTCAGAGCCAGTAGCAACGATGATGTGCTTGCCTTTCACAACGGTGTTTCCTCCATCGATTGTGTCCACAGAGACTTCACTGGGGGAAAGAAACTTACCATAGCCCTTGACATATGTTACCTTGTTCTTCTTGAACAAACCCTCAATACCACGAGTAAGGTTCTTAACTGCAGTATCTTTCTGAGCCAACATAGCAGGAAGATCTACCTCAACCGAAGTGAGCTTAATACCGTGGTTAGCAAAAGCATGCTTCGCCTCATGGTACATATGTGAAGAGTGAAGAAGAGCCTAATACATAAAAAAAAAGAACAACAAAAGAAAAAAAAATGGATTAACATCTACCTTCAGCAGAAGCTAATAACATCATCATAGATTTATCAGAGCTAAAGTCCCTGAGAAAACATTTCATATCGAACAAAAAGCAATACAATTAGATCATCTAACACAACTAGCTTATGTTACTATATCACAGATTATGGTTTCTCTGACTAAGCTATGATACAAATACATAAATCACAATCTAAATACAGCCAAATTTTCCATCAGTGACTTTCATTTCATTTCCATGGAATCAAGGAGACGAAAATCCAGAATTCAGAAATCATGTAACAAGTTAGCAAATGGCATCAGACCATGACAATCATCACAAAGACAGTAAATAACTCTCAGATTGATTCATCCACAAAAAGGAACAGATCAAATCTTAATGATTGATCAACAATACAAATGAAAAACGAGAGAAGATTATTCGAAATTGACCTTCGAGGGAATGCACCCAACATTGAGACAAGTACCACCGAGAGCACCGCGCTTCTCGATACAGGTGGTTTTAAGACCAAGCTGAGCAGCCTTGATCGCCGCCACGTAACCGCCGGGACCGCCGCCGATGACGACGACATCGTTCTCATCAGATCCCGATGACGCGAAGCTACGTGAGAGGGAAAAAGAGAATCTGAGAGCGTCAGTAGGAGAGTTAGATAAGTTTCTGGTGAGAAAGTACGCCTTCCTCCTGGCTAAATTTGCCATCGCCATTGTTGCCTTTAGAGAGAGAGAGAAAAAGAGACTTGGCTACTTGTAGAGACGAACAGAGCCCGGCACTTGTGAGAGAGGCTCTTAAGACCCTTTTTTTTTCTCTTTAATCACAATTATTAATATTTCCATAATTGACCAATTATGTATTTTTCTTTCTATTAAAATCTCAAATATGTAAAAGGTACGAATGTCCATCAAATATTTGTAATTTCATTACAATGTTACCTAAATGCACCTTTAAATCATGTTTTTTTGTCCCTAAACATTTATAAAAATCAATTTTAGCAGTAAAAATATGTCTTATATATATATATATATATTGATTATTACTATTTTGTCACTAATATATATGTAATTTGATTATTTTTTATTTTTCGGATACAATTTTTGATTAGATTATCGGTTTGTTGACTAAAAATACAATGCAGTTTTTTCTATCAAAATTCGATTCAAAAAATTGTATAATTCTGGCCATTGTATTAGTACATAGAAATAGCTCACTAATAGTGTATGCATACAGAAAAATACCAAAAAGTACTGAATTTCAGAGTTATCAAAAATACTATTAGCTTCTTTTTTTGCAAAATTAAGTATCCTAATATTATTTTATACATAGATATGAAAAAGAGATATATGGACATGAATTTTTGGAGGAGAAGAAGATAAAGAGATAAAGATAGAGATGAGAAGCAATGATCACAAGGTTAGGATTGAAGCTTTTGAGATAAACTCCAAACCTTTCACAGTCACAGAAACTCTTGAACTCCACAGATTTGGGAGTGAGGTTCCTGAACTAGATTAATGAACTTCAGACAAAATCAGTTTCAGATAATTGAACTAAATATCCTTAACAAGAATCAATAATGGCTACAAACGAATCACTAATCCTCAAAAACAAAGTTGAAAAATCCTCATTATCAGTTTCAATAATCCTAACAAAACTTCAGGCTGCTATTCCTGACTATCTCTCTTCTGAAACAATCAAACAGAAAAATCAAAAAAAAATGAGTAACCACATTACAAACATGTTCTTTCCTCTCTATCACTCACTATGTCTCTTATTTTATTGCATCGAATCCGATCTCAAATTAGAGAAATAATCGTTTGATCAGTGTTAATACTGATCCCTATTGTTATATATACTGCCAAAAAGGGTGTTTTCAGTCACCTCCAAGCATGGCTTGTAACCGAGCTCGAGCTTCATCAGAAACACAGAATCTGAATCTTCTCCTCTGCGATTGTTGAGGTGATGATGGGACTGAGGAAAAGCAGATGACTACAACCGTCATATTATCTGATGAGTTTAGCCTCGCTGCTTCCTTTCCAAGTTCCATTGCACATTGTCTTGGGTCACCATGCCTTCTCAATCCTTGCCTTACATTACTCACTGCATTCTGGCTTGACAACACATCCCATATACCATCACAAGCCAAAATTAAGAACTCGTCCTCCTCTGTTAGAATGATCTGTTGAATCTCTGGTTCTGAAATCAGTGGTGATGAGGAGCTCGTGAAAGGATTCTTCAATTCCCAATCCCCAATGGCACGAGTGACAGCAAGGACCCCATTGAGGTATCCATCCTCAAAACACCCTCCTAACTCCTCAATCCGCCTTCGTTCTGGCTCATACGTTGATCTGTGATCGAAAGACATATCAACAGCCACTCCTTTCCGGCATAGTACTGCCCGGCAATCTCCAGCATTAGCAACAACAAGATGTCGTCCAAATATGAGAGCAGTCAAGGCAGTTGTCCCGCATGAACCACTGACAATGCTTTCATCAGACATAGCAAGATCAGCCAAAGCAAAAGCTTTTCGGTGAGAGTTCTCCAGTTCTTCTAAGAAAAAGGCGTTCACAATAGAAGGCATCACCGGAAATACAGCATCTTGAAAAAACAATCTTGTCAAGTTCTCCTTCATGTAAAGTGCTGCCTCAGGTCCACCATGACCATCAAACACACCATAGAAAGCACTTGGTAACGAAATGTTGAAGGATCCAAGATGAGCTGATAAGTCATCTATGCAAATGTGTTCATCCTCCATGGTTTCTCGGCATCGAATGTCAGCAAAACTCCCTGATCGTATAGTTGGCATAAATTCACTGGTTGGTTTATCAATGGTAGTAGTAACACAATTCATGCCCTGTTAAGACATACACAGGAAAACAAAATTCTTTAATACCACTGTTCTAAATTTCACAGAATAAACAATAACTTCTCATAAAAAAACAGAACAACAAGAACACAGCGTGATTGACACTTCAAAGGGCAATTAAGTCGTTTCAGTAAAAATGTATAATTGATTCATAAACAGCAGTCTTCATAATACAACAAAAAAAAGGCAATAACTTTTCTCTTTAAAGCAACACAAAAATCTTCTCAACTCGCAATGTTTACAAGATTCTTTGCGACAAGGGTTAGGGGGATTCAACATTATCATCAGAATTGATGGAAAAATTGATAATTATCAGAATTTCAGGCCACGATCTAATTCCAAACATTAATTATATAACTCGTAATCCAAACGAAAAAGAAACTCAATTATGAGGAAGAAGAATCAAAATTGATTTGATCCCACTTGAAATTTCACTGGAAATTCTTAAAACTTAAAATAAAATCAACAAATCAGATCAAGAACCCTAAATACATACCGATCCAAATCGAGGCGTTTCAGCAGAACCCGGAATCTCAGCACGCACGGAATCAGATACTCGAACTTCTTCGATCTGGAAATTCTTCTGCTCTTTCGCAGCGGAGATATGGCACTTAACGTCGAGAACCCTGATCTCAGCTTCAGCAACCATCGTTTGACTCAAAATCATCACTTCTTAATAATCAAATCGTATAGATCCAATTGCAAGAATTCCAACGAAAGGTAAATCGACGAATAAATCCGTGAAAAATTGGGATAATAGTGGCGCTTTGCTTGGACGCAATTGAAATTCGCGTAAAAGAATAAAGAACAGAGAGGAAAAGAGAAATTAGGGTTTGGTTTCTGTGTTGGATGTTTGTTTGCAAATATCTGTGTTGACAGATGCCTTAATTGTATATTTGTATATAATCAATTAATTAATTAAATATATTTTCTAAGTCCAATTTCTATACGGAACCAAAAAGAAACCAGAGAGTTCGATTATAATTTATAAAGAATGTAATAAATTCTTATCTTATCTTTATTTTATTTTGGACATCATCTTTTTATTATCTAAATTCTTATCTTTCCTTTGTCACAATTTTCTTATCTATTTAAAACATTAGGTTGGTTATTCGTTTTGGAGATTGTGGATAGTATTGAAGGAACTGGATTTGCACATCACCAGAATTTAAACATTTTATAGAAATGTTTTTATAAACTAAAATCAATATTTAAATAAGAGTAAAATTTTTTGTTAAAAACAAAGGTTTATTCCACAGATAAATATTAATGAGTTCAATTAAAAAAAAATTCTTTCACTAAAAGATTTATTATATTAAAATTCAAGATAGAATTATAAACCACATAGTATTCAAAAACATTACCCAAAGAAATAGAAAAATTAAATGACAAAATTCTAAATTAAGTTATTTTACGAAGACAAGTGAATTATTTTTTATCAGTTCATAACCGTAGATGTTCATTGTGAAATGCACAAATTCGTTATATGAGGTTACATCAACTGTTTTAGCTGTGTTTGTTTTACATTAACTTAGTTCTCTTGTCTTAAGAATACTTATGTTTTTTTAGCTTTTTTCTAAATTATATTCTAATTTTAAATTTCGTGTTATGTCAGTTAAACTAGTAAAGATATCTTGTTTTTCGTTGGTTAAATTTCCGAGAATTTAACTAATAAAGATATTTTACATTTAGCTAGTTTAAATTTTGTGGATGTCTTGTATTCCACTTATGTAAACTTATATGTTGTTTTCATTTTATGCTAAAAAAATGGATGGAAAAAAGAGAAGAAATTAAGGATAAAAATTCGTGAAAGTACAATCCCCAACTAATAGAATTAAACCACCACGTGACAAAGCCTAGGCCATAATGGAAGTGAAACTTCCTACGATAACTAAAACTACTTCTCAAATGAAAAATTGGGTTTTCATTCGGGTTAAAATCAATTTTGATGTGGAGAACAGACTCACATACTACAATTTAGTCTATTGTGAGAATGGTGACCACTCTCAAGTCCAATTCTACTATGAGTGGGTGGTACATCTTTGTTTTAACTGACAGAGAATCATGCACTCAACCACTTTTTGTGCTCATATTAACTCTCCAATGGACTACTACATCATGTCGATGGCAAATCCACACGATCACACATAACAAAAGAACAACACATATGGGTCTACAAGTAATTGGTCCACATCAACTGAATTACTCATATCACAACCCACTTCAAATGCAGGTGAACTTGGAGATCAAAACAGCAGTGTTTTCAGCTTTAAGGTCACGATCGAAAATGTTCTAAACAATCCCAACGACACTTACATAGTAGATGTTGCTCCTGATCCTCTTTGATCTAGGCCTCAATATCCCATTGCCAACTCCTAAAGAGGTCACACTGCCAAACACGGTCGTGAATAAGGCGGAACAACCACCTAGAGAGGAGAAGAATGCACTGACATGAACACTCTTAGGAATAAAAGAGAATGAGAGAAATTGAATTCTTCCATTAACAGTAAAAAAATTGTTGTTTCTGTTAATGTTTATGAAAGAGAGAAGCATCTTCTTATATAAGGAAGAAGAAGCGAAAAGCTAATTCGGTTTATATCTACTATACCGAACATTACAATAAACCCAAAATCGATATATTAAACCGGACTTATTATGCTAATATCCCCCCTCAAGATGGCATGTATATATCTGTGAGTGACATCTTGCCAATTAAGCGATGAAAGTGACCTGGAAACAAAGGCTTTGTCAACACATCCGCAAGCTGATTATCTGTCTTAACGTGCAAGGTTTTGATCAAGCCATTCACCACTTTTTCTCTTACTTTGTGACAATCCAACTCGATGTGTTTTGTTCGTTCATGGAAAACTGGATTATTGGCTATATGAATCGCAGCAGTGGAGTCACAAAAGAAGGCCACTGATTTCTCTTGAGGAACCTGC
>OVBA01006808.1:0-16090 GCA_900406435.1 Lepidium aucheri
TGTTATTGCTTTGGCTATTGATCTATGCCTATCTGAAATGATGGCCAACTCCTCATCATCGGGAATGACACGGTTGAGTTGTCTAAAAAAATATTCCCAAGATTCATCATTTTCGGTATTAACAACACCAAATGCCATAGGAAAAATGTTGAAATTCCCATCTTGCATTTTTGTCGTGAGAAGAGACCCTTTATATTTTCCTTGTAAAAATGTTCCATCCACAACAACAACCTTCCTCATATAAGGAAATCCTCTTATGCTTGCATCAAATGCAAGGAATAGAAACTTGAACCTATCATATCCATCTACTTCCAGCTTGATAAGTGTTCCTGGATTTACTCGTCTAATCATATACAAATACGATGGAAGTTCTTAAAAACTATTCTCTGAAGTTCCTGTAACTAGAGCCCGAGCTTCCTTTAAAATACGATGTGCCTTCTAGTACTTCATATGTACAAAGTTCAAACAAAGAGGCAAAGTTATAACTCAACCAAACGTAACTAACCTATACTAACGCCTGGTAGACTTTAGTAGACTCATGGTAGACTTTGGTAGATTCATGGTAGACTTTGGTAGATTCATGGTAGACGTATGGTAGACTTTGGTAGACTCATGGTAGACGTACGATACATTCATGGTAGACTCATGGTAGACTTTGGTAGACTCCACCAAAGTCTACCATGAGTCTACCAAAGTCTACCATGAGTCTACCAAAGTCTACCATGAGTTTACCAAAGTCTACCATGAGTCTACTAAAGTCAACCAAAGTCAACCAAATGTCTACCATGAAGAAAATTTACCTTCAAACCAAATCGTTTATTAAGTGATTCAGCAACATGAGCGGGAAGAACAGAAGGGCCAACACCACCAACAAAATCCAAGTATAAACGACCAAAAATATCGAGCGTTGCTTGACGTGCTCGAGATTACCTTTCTGTAACTGAGCAAGTGTGTTCTCCACAATATATCTGAATATAGAAATACAGACTCTCAGGATCCTGGCGTGAAGCACACACTCTCCAAATGCAGTTTGGAACCCAACATCTCACAACCAATAAAATCGTCGATGAAGATACGACATCAAAGTCAAACCTATGTAAAACAGAATATGTCTTCAATCTTGACTCAAGATCGTCTTTAGTGGGGTACATTTGACCAACAGCTAATTGAAGTGACCTCATTTTGATGTCTAAGTACGCATCATTAGATGTCGAATATCTTTTCTTTGGCGGAATTTTATCTTCTTTTTTGCACTTCTTCTGAATACTTATGAAGTCTTCATAACCAGAGCTTGAACCATCAACATCATCGCAGTAGTTGAATCTCATTTCCGCTCTGTCATCGTAGTCAACGTCTTTATCTTCTTGTTTGAAAGTCTGCCTATCTCTACCACATGTTGAATTAACTCTACCACACGTTGAATCAAATGGTTCAAATCTAGGCTAGCATTTAGGCTCAAATCTTACACTTTGTTCTGCCAAAAATGAGATCTCCTCGAAATCTCCACACAAAGACGAATTGACTCTTTCGAAATTGTTACACATACCCACGCAATTGCCTTTCGTTAGTCACAAAGATAGGAGGTGTATCTTGTGGTAGTTCATGCATGAGTTCATTTGAAATGTAACTCAGTTTTACCTTGTAGATCTCTTGATTTAGATCGAAANCTCAATTCCAAGATTTTACAACCATGAGAAGTATCTACAACAAAGAACCAATGGTTTTGTTCGAATTTCCAACTCCCACAGACTAAAACAATTCGATCCATAGATCCAAAACCAAGAAAAGAAGCACAAACTAAGCTCAAAAGAAGCAATAATGGTGATTTTTGCTTCAATGGTGGTTGGCGGCATCGAGTTAGAGAGAAGGAAGGGATAAAATCGTTATTCTACAAACTAGGTTAAATGAGTCATTTGTGCTATAGCTCAACCAAACTCTACCAAGCTCTACCACACTAGCAACGCTAACTCTACCAAACTGTACCAGAGTCCACCAAAATCTACCAAACAGAAAAAACCTGAGTTATTTAGTGTTTGATAAAATTACTTCCTAATTACGGAAATTTAGTGTGGTTTTTATTTGACACTGCTTTATAAACATGAATTATGGTTTGGTGGAATTTTGGTGGAGCTTGGTAGATCTTGGTTGAGTTTGGCTAAGCTTTGGTGGAGTTTTGGTGGAGCTTTGGTGGAGCTTGGTTGAGCTTTGGCTGACCTTGGTTGAGCTTTGGTTGAGCTGTGGTAGAGCTTTGGTAGAGTGTTGGTAGATCTTCGCGGCAGACCTACACGATTTTCTGGCTAACGTGACATTTTTCATTAACGGCATTTTTCGTTATTACATTTTTGTTTACAAATCTCAAAAGGGCAAAATGGCAATTAAAAAAACAAAAGTATTTGAGTAATTAATAATAATTCCACACTATTTAAGTCATTTACATATAATTCTAGATTATTTGAGTAAATCACCTTATTTTAAAAACTATTATCTTATTATATAAAGAAGTGTTTCTCAAAGTTAGCAATTAACAGGATCCTTCCATGTGTCAGATCCAAGGATCCAAAATTTTTCTCGATTTATTTATTTTTAAAAAACTAGATAAAATATATCTTTTAAAAGATTTATTCAATATTTAGATTATCCTAATCTAAAAAGAATTCCTAACCTTAAAGAAATTATATTATATAAAGATTATAATTGTATTATATAAAGAAAAGTTCCCAAAGTTGGCAATTAACAAGATCATTCCACGGGTCAGATTCTATGATCCAAAATTTTCATGGATTTATTTCTTTTGAAAAAACTAGATAAAATAAATCTTTAAGTAGATTTCTTTAATATTTAGATAATCTTAATCAAAGAACAAATCCTAACCTAAAATAAATCTTAATCTAAAAGGAAATTATATTATATAAAGAAGAGTTCTCAAAGTTAGCAATTAACAAGATCATTCGACGTGTCAGATCCAATGATCCAAAATCTTCCTGAATTTATTTATTTAAAAAAAAACTAGATAAAATAAATCTTTAAGTAGATTTTTTCAATATTTAGATTTTTAAAAAAACTAGATAAAATAAATTCTAACCTAAAAGAAATCTTATCTTAAAGGAAATCAGGAATAATTAATGTATATATAATTATCTATATACATTAATCCATCGATATTACAAAGATCTTACTTATAAAATAAATATTATATATAGATAAGTATCTATATAGAGATTAGTCAACATCGAATATCCTATTATATTGGTAACATATTGGTAACAAAGCTATATTGGTAAGATAATTATCAAGTAAGATTGGTAATAAGTTAAATATAAAATAATAATCGATATTGGTTTTTAATAAGATACAATTATCAACTTAGTTTAGTTTTTATATATATATCTTTAATCTTAATCCTAAAAAAAATATGATCCTATATTCCTAATTTTAACAGAAAATAATTAGTTAAATATATCCTAGATAAATATATGTATATAAGATCTCAATCTTAATTTAAAAGGAAATTGTGAATATTAATCTCTATATATACATAAATATATAGACAAACTTTCAACTCTCTTCAACTTTTCAAGCTTTTTTCAACTTAATTATTTCTCTTTTGCTTACCTCCAACGCAATAGGCAAAAAAAAGAAGTAAACATTTAAAATTGAATGTATCATTATTTTGTTTTACAAATATTAATATAATATTTTATCAATATTTATATACATATATATATATATATATGTTTTATGAATGAAAATCTCATCATCTCAATTACTTAATTTTTATAGGCTAAATAACAATAAACACAAAAGCTTAAAACAACACAAGTTATTTACATTAATCAACAAAAAACATTTGTATCATCATACGGTGATACAATTTTTAAGGAAATGGGAAGCAAGAATTTTAAATGAAAATAATGAGCTTATATGAATAAATTTTCTCTTACTTGATAAAAAAAGTGAATTTTAATATGTTTTTCCTTATTCGACAACAGCTTTATTATCTAACTAAAAAATAAATCTTTCTACAACATGAGAATATTATTCAAGGCTTTATGCATCATTTTCTTGAGGAAAAGTTTGGAAATGAACTATATAAAAGAAATTTTATCGAAATTTGTTATTTTAGTATGCAAGATTGCAATAAAAATTACAAAGTTAGAAAATATTGAAACAACTCAAAATAATCATATTATAGACCAGAAAAGATTTAGAAGATGTTTGACACAAATGTCGGTCAAACGAGGAATGGATTTTACTATAGTAATTATTCATAATATTATAAATATATTAAATATAATTTTTTAAAACCCGTACATCGTACAGATCCATATCTAGTTATTATATAAAGAAAGTTTTCTCAAAGTTAGCAATTAATTGAATCCTTCCACGTGTCAGATCTAATGATCCAAAATTTTCTTGGATTTATTTATTTTTAAAAAACTAGATAAAATATAGGGGGATATTCAGAAATACCCCTATTGGCATGTACCCTTTTCAAAACCTACCATTTCTTTTGAAAATTGGGAGAAAAAATGATCATCAGGGGGTATGTTTTGAAAAAAGCATTTTGAAAGGGGTATTTTTAGTAATTCCTCTAAAATATATATTTAAATAGATTTCTTCAATATTTAGATAATCCAAATCAAGATAGAATTCCTAAAATAAAATTAATTTTAATCTAAAAGGAAATTAGAATATTAATTGTTAAAAAATTAATTTTAACAAAAAGTAATTCTCATTGCTAAACTTATTATATAAATAAGGGTTTCTCAAAGTTAGCAATTAACATGAATTCTTCACGTGTCAGATCCAATGATCCAAAAAATTTTCTTGGATTTATTTATTTTATTTCAGAGCTTATATAATTTATAAGGTTTTATAAGAGACCTTATAAAATTTATAAGGTATATATAAAAAATTTGTAAGGTGCTTATAAAAATTTATAAGGCTTTATAAGAGAACTTATAAAATTTATAAGGTGTTTATAAAAATTTACAAGGCATTTATAAAAATTTATAAGATGTTTATAAAAATTTTGTAAAGATTTATAAACACACTTATAAAAAAAGTTTGGCGGGAAAATTATTTTTTTGGTGTGAAAATTTTTTTTTGAAATACATAAAAATTTTTTTGGCGGGGAAAAAAATTTTTTGGCGGGAAAAAATATTTTTTTGGCGGGAAAAATTAATAACAATTTTTTTGAGGGTATTTTTGTCATTTTTGTATTTATGAGGGGCATTTTTAAAAAGATAAATGATAAAGGGCATTTTTGAAAAGGGGTACACCAAAAGGGTATTTCTCAAAATTTCCCAAAATAATTTTCATTACTTATTTTATTATGTAAAGAAATATTATATTAAAAGCTTATTAATAAAAAACGAAATACTTATATATATATACATATTATATTTTGAATCATATTTATTTGCACAGAAATCATGATCTTATAATTATTAAAAAATAGAAGAATTTTAACAAATGTCCTTTTTAGTGTATTCTTATGCAAAAATGCCTTTTGAAATTTATTTTTTTAAAAATATCTCTCATTAATAAAAATTAATAAAAATACCTTCAAAAATTTTTTATAAATTTTTTTATCATAAAAAGATTTCTCGCCCAAAAAAAATTTCCCTCCAAAAAAAAATAATTTCTGAAAAAAACTACATGAAAAAATATTTTTCCGTCAAAAGTTTTATAATTTTAGTTATAAATCTTTACAAAATATTTATAAATATCTTATAATTTTTTATAAATACTTTATAAATTTTTTATAAACACTTTATAAATTTTATAAATTCTCTTATAAAGACTTATAAGTTTTTATAAATATTTATAAATTTTAATAAACATCATATATCGTTAACGCAGTTAATTATATAAAAGAATAAGTAAAGTTGATAAAAAAAAAACTTCAACGCAGTTAATTATATATCGAAGAAAAAAGGAAACCTGGTGATCATCAATAACGTAAATTTGGAAAGGATAAGAGATTCAACGGCAATAATTAATAACTTTTAAGTCAATTTAGACGGTGTTAAAATATAAATAATATTTAAATATTAATCGTAAGGATATATTCCAAAAGCGACCCACCACACAATTCCTATATAAGTGGATAAATGAGTCTTCCTCTCTGTTACAAAATCTTATCCAAAATCAAGTTACGTATATTAATCATTTAAAAGAAAAAAGAGACACATGGACACAAACCTTTTCATGGACGAAGAGACAAGTCTAGGTTAAGTCTATGTACAAACAACACCAACATGGATGCTCAATCAATTTATTAATATGCTTTCATAACCTTAAAACGTACGTAGTTATTTTGTAATATACAAACAATTTGTAGCATTAAGAAATCAAAAAGTGATTTGATGATATGATATAATATGTAAAGCCAACGACCTTGTCACTTTTGACATCACCAAAAAGTGAAACTAACATAGTTGTCTGAGGTTTATTTATATAATTGAATCTGGAAAAAGTGAAGAGACTTATGATTAAAAAGAGCCTAATGTATTGTTATCAAAAGTTTGTGATGGGAGCAACACTCAACTACTGGGGTGAGGGCAAAAGCCAACACGATAAAAAGATCAGTTTAATCAAATATACAATCATCATGTGGCCAAAGTTTCCACTTTTCTGACATATTTGTCAGTTTAGAATCTATTAATCATTGCCAAGTAAGAGCTTAAGGTTAATGGCTAGGCTATGAATTGGCATGAAAACAACTTTTCTCTTTTCCATATTACGCAAACGTTGTCTAAGACAACTTGTCTTTGTAACACCAATTTCTACTTGATGAAAACGTTAAACCGAGGGATGTTAATATGGATTTATAAACCTATTCAATAAATAGATATGTTGTATAGTTTGAAATCCATTTAAACTCATATTTTTAAAATATTAAATAACTTTATATGAATTTTTTCATTTAGATTTATTTATTAAATGCCAAGAAACAGGTGGCCCAGTTGGCTTGTCCCTGATTTAGCTAGGCATGAGGTGATGGGTTCAAATCCCATCCTGCTCCATTTGGAGAACTTAGACTATGGATCGGGTCTTGTTGTCGATCCAATGGTTACTTGTTGAAAAAAAAAAAGATTTATTTATTAAATGAGTTTATAACTAAAGTTAGATAAGTACCCATTTTATTTTTTTGTCAACAGGTACCTATTAGATTGATAATAAGGCTAGTCTATAGCCTAAGTTTATCAAATAGAGCATGATGACATTTGAATCTACCACCTCATATTTAGCTAAATCAGGGACAAATCAACTGAACCACTTATTTCTTAGCGATGTGTATCTATTTAAACCCATTTATTAAATTTCGATATATTTAGCAAAATAAAATGTATTATGCAAATAGTTTTTTATGCATATTCATTTCTAAAAAGGAGTTTCATCAAAACTTTAACTTAAATTTTTTAATTTATAATTTTATTCTCAATTTATTTTTCTAGGGAAATTCTTTTTCACCATTTTTCAGCAAAAGGTTTTTAGCCGTTTTTCTTGCAAAAAACTTAACTTTATTTCTCTGTAAATTTTCGTCGAAAACTTTTTTCTCAGAAAACTTTTTTTTCTATCAAAAGTATTTCCGGAAGAAAAAATTTTCTAGCTAAAAAAATGTTAAAATATGTTTTTCTTTTTCTGGAAAGTTTTAATATATTAATTTAATATTCTCCCATTTCTAATAACATCTAACTTTACCATCATCACTTTACTATCATCAATAATAATTTCGAAATAAATTATTACGATTATTACTTATTGTAATAATATGTTAAAAAACTAATTTTATCTTTTTAACATTTAACATTTTAATTTAATTGATTTGAAATAATTTATATCGTTTTAAAAATTATATTTTAATATTATTTGGTAAATTTTTTAAATAAGTTAAAATATGCAAAATATATTTCAAAATGGATCTAAATAATACAAAATAATAATGGATAAAATTAAATAGATATTAAAACAAATGAAAGTTAAATGGATATATGATCGAATGAGGTGGATTTTAAATAGGATAGATCTGGGTTTAACCAGATTAATATCCCCAGTCAAAACCACTGTACAGAAACGTTTATATTATAAACGCAAGGAAGAACATTCTAGAATAGAAAAGTTTAGGCGGGATGAGATGGGACTGAAATCGTTCCGAGGAAACGGGCTTTGTCTTCTTTGCAAGTCCAGTGGGCTTAAATCTTAGGCCTTTGCTCTAGGTCCAGTACTCGGAACGTACGATAAGTGCATATTCGAAGAGATCAACGGATATACATAACGAAACCTAAGATGACAACACTGAAAAGATACGTACATATGTAAAGATCAGGAACAAGAAAGCAACATTACTATCTTACAACTGTGAAAAACTCATCGATGACTTTCTTTCCAACTCTTTAGAGCTCAGCATCATCGTTGGCGAGACTTTCTTTAACTCGTTCCGACTTGTGTGACACGCTATCTTTAGCTTCCTTCGATTTCTGTGCTGCTGAATCGTAATTCTCCGAGGCCTTATCTTTAGCAGACTCCAAAGTCTCGTCGGCTTTTGATTTAGCACTCTCATAGCTTTCTTTACTTTTCTCCTTTGCACTTTTACTATTTCTCTCTGCTTCCTCCTTCAATTTGTTGGCCTTTTCCTTAGCCGCACTCGTCATGTCGCCCGCTTTCTCCTTCACCGTCTCAACCGTTTCTTCCAGCTTCTCCTTAGCGTCTCCTGCTTTGCGTTTAGCTGCGTCCTTGGCGTCTTTAGCCTTCTCTGATACCGTGTCTCCCAAGTTAGTGTTGATGTCGTCTTCCTTCTTGACTCCAATTTTCTCTTTGGCCCAATCAGTCCAAGACTCATCGTTATCATCTTCTGCTAAGCTGTCTTTTACCTGTTTTGACTTGTGATACACGTCATCTTTAACTTGACCAGCTGAGTCATAGCTCTGTGAGGCCTTATCTTTCGCAGACCCCAAACCCTCACCAGCTTTAGCTTTCGCCTTCTCATAAGCCGCTCCCGCTTTCTCCTTTGCTGT
This sequence comes from Lepidium aucheri, assembly GCA_900406435.1. Taxonomy (NCBI): domain Eukaryota; kingdom Viridiplantae; phylum Streptophyta; class Magnoliopsida; order Brassicales; family Brassicaceae; genus Lepidium; species Lepidium aucheri. Next base: position 9,024 of record OVBA01006808.1, read on the forward strand.
TCCAACAGCTTCCTCTGCTTTGCGTTTAGTGGCGTCTTTCGCGTCCCTGGCCTTTTCTGTCGCTTCCCAAGTGTTGTCTTGAACGGTTGACGTGGTTGTGTGAGTCGTTGGGACATCTTCGTGCTTGAGACCGATCTTCTCTTTAGCCCAATCAGTCCATGATTCATCCTTAGCTGATTCTTGCTCCACTGTGGCTTGAACACAACACATCGCTACTATGGCCATAAGTACCAATGGTACCAAAACCAAACCGTACGGTCTCTTCTCTAACCCCATTTTCGTTACACTAATCGAACACAAAATACGATGATAATGAAATATATAACCTAGACTCTCTGATCTCCTTCTCTTTAATTCGCAAGAATGAAAAGTATTTGATAGATATAGCTATCAAGTTTCAGATATGGAAAGCTGTGTTGATTGCACTGTGGTGTTGTCCGAGGAATGGTGCTGTGATCTTATGTATTACTGAAAAACGAGCTAGGCTTATGACGCGTGTCTAGCTACGTGGTGAGTACCAGCTTCTTTTGGCTTCTCGAACTTGGACTCGTGTAAGTGGTTCTTTACACGTGTTACCTTACGAACGCTTCTTTTGAGTAAAAATACTCTTACCGACTTGCAATGTTAAAAGAAGAGATCCACTTCAAATCAAACACATTTAAGATTTAAAATCATTCTTAAATCTAATTCATTGTTCTTGACAGAATCCATACCTACTAATATACTTAAATGCCATTTGGGCTAAAGACCAACATATTTTGTATATGGGCCTTTAAACAAAGCCAATGGGCTTTTAAGATTTTTAACATTTGTATAAGTAACACGATTGAGATATTAATGAGCAATAAGGCTAAAGACTTGTCTTGGAGTTTATTCTTACAGTGTGTTGTAATATAAATTTAGATGACGAAGATAAGACTATAATTACATCAAAAAGTTGGTTTTGGAGAGAATCATTACACAAAATCTTATTTAATGTAACCATTTCAATAGTACTTTACATTCAGAGATAAAAAACTTCACACATTAGATAATTGATCTATCTATATATTCTAACTATTCTATTGAAGCCTTGCAGAAAAATCTCTTAGCCTCTGTAAAGTTGTGACATGTAGTTGAAAGACAGAGATAGAGACAACTAAAATACAGTGACCAACGTGTCAAACTCAATAAATTGAGTATGAAGTAAGGAATGATCAACTTGAGTGCCAATCAAGTTATCTCACTAGGCCAAGTGATCATCCGTACAAGATTGGGCGTAAATGAGTTCAAATATAGTTATGACCACTCCATTCAGTCTTATGAAGAGTAATTAAGTGGTAACAAAGTCACATGAGGATCCACTTCCTTAGGGAAGAACAAAAGTTGTTTCTTCTTTTTAAAAGAAACCCTAGATCTCTTTTTCTGTATAAATAGGAGCATCGTACATGCAGGTTAATCGAGAGAAAATAAACTCTATTCTCTTCAATACTCTCTCATTCTCCCGGCCAAATGGCAACAATATTCTTCAAAACACATTTTCAAATTATTTTTTCCAAATATCTTCATAATTCATATTCTCATTATTCTCCAAATACTCTCAACCATTCTTTACTTATGCTTCTTACATGATATTAGAAGCATATTTTCTTCTTGGCCATTTTCAAACCGTTAAATCTCTCTTGACTGTTCCCAAGATCTTTAATTTTTTTCTTTCAAACCAATTATGTAAAACTATTTTGGTTCTCTTTCAATATCGTTTTTCTTGAGATAGTGAAACAGAAAGAATGGTGCTGAGGTAAAAACCTCTGTTTCAACATCATTTTATCTCCAAGTCCCAATCTTCAAAAGAAAACTGATTTTCTTTATGTTCTTGCTTATTTCATATCGATTTTCAAATCTGAATTTTGAAAAATGTATCGTTCTTTATTTGTTTTCTTAAAAACATTTTCTCATCTGTCTATTAGAGATTTCAAAGCTTAATCTCTGTGTGTGACCATGAAGAGAGAATAAATGTTGTTGTGGTGAAGAACCACAAGGGAGAGAAAGAAATAGAGTGACTCATGCGTTTATCAACTGGTTCCTTGGGTATTTCTCTTTGAAAATCACTTAGGGTCACAGTTTGCTGAGTTCATTACCTCTATTATCTCTTCCTCAGACTCCATTCTTACCTCTAAGTCACTCTTTGTTTAGTATTCTATTTCTCTTAGTTTGAATTTTAAATTGTTTCTGTTTTGTCCATTGGATAAATGGCTAAACCGATTCAAGAAAGTTTCTCTGTCTTATTTGCCAAATCTTTGTGGATTTAAGCACTCAAAACTCCTTGTTTTCATGCCTTTACTTGAGATCAAACCATATGAGTGTAAACTTTGGGCTGGTTCTTCTTCTTGTGAAGTGTAGAACCATAAAACATCATTGTAGTTTTGTTTATTATGGCACTTTGGGTCAAGTTTTAAATTAGTGAATCATGGTGAAACATGCTTGATTCTTATGAACTAGTGTAAAACCATGATGAATCCATCTGTTTTGAATGTAAAGCCTTGGGCCAGTTTGTGTTTTCTTAAAATCCTTGGTTTCGTTTATTCAAAAATGCTGAATGTTGATCTCTTTTTTCTAACCCGTGTTTATGTTTAGTGTCTAACCTTTTTCTCAGCTAGGTAATATTTATGAAGGAGTAAAAGCCAGCAAAGATGAATTAGATGGTGGACCAAAACCATAAAGGGGAGAAGTGTTGGAAACTCTGATGTGTTTGTTGTTGAGGTTGCAGGAAATCCGTGAAAGAAGTTGTCCATGCGCCTCTTTCATGTAAATTTTGTGGTTAAGTTGTTATTCCACCAGTGGTGTTCAACCAATGAAAGCTTTAAGGCTATGGTCTTAATAAACTCAAGAAAACAGAGCAAAATCTGTCCATTGGAATTCTTGAGTCCATTCTCTATACTCTGAGTTAAAAGCCTGAGCATAATTACTGGAACCAAAATACCAAACCGAACTGACCCAAAATATAAAGAACCAAACCAAAGCAGAACCGGGTAAATAACCAATCAATTCCTAAATTTAAGAACCAAAAGAACCGGATTTGAATAGGTACGAAACCTAAAACCGAATAGTTACACAAAAGAACTGAAACACAATTATATATTTTAGAGTTTTGTGAAAAAAAAACCTCCAAGTAACCAATGTTTGCAAAATAAACCTCCAAGTCATAAAAATGCAAGTCAAACCCGCAAAATAAAAAGTAAACCACAATATTTGCCCTAGAGATAACTAACGCTATATTGGTCATTTTAATTAAAACTCCGCTTTTTATATTGGTTTTTTTCAAAAATTCTTGTTGTTTTAACTTATATTATTGAGTGATTATATCTTTCACTTGTTATATGCACATGTATCTAATCTATTTTTCATTTCATACAATTTGTTATAATAAATATCACACTCAATTATAAAATTAGTGTTTTTTGTCAGAAAATATTCAAAACACATAAAACAAATATCGGTTAATTATAAAAGTAATTTCAAACTTTCACAAGAGATGAGAAAAACAAATAATTGTTTCATAATATAATTTGCTCCAAATTGATAGGAAAAGACAAAAAACCAGACAACACACTTTCACATCTTTCGGTTTGCCCCGCATGATTGCTAACTTATGACGTTCTGTAGCTCGATATAGAGTGCTTGGCAAGATTGTGTTATTGCTTGTATCAATCACATACCTACCAACATGAATATAGTCGTCACTGGTTAAGAACTGTTGAAAATACCATAACCTTCCTGCAGATAACAACAAATACCACATCTAAAAACAAAAGTCAAAACCAAGAAGAAATAACTAATGAAAGCGTTAGAACTTACTCTTGGTAGATGTATTGGACCTGTGTCATATATAGGCTATTGTCTTGGAGGAGCTCGCTATGAAGATGATGCAGTTTGAGTATTAACTTTACAAGGTCTTCCTCTTTTTCGAAGTTTTGTGGGTCTTGGTTCTCCCTTTTTTCTCTATCTCTTCTTCCCTTGTGGTCTACCTGGAGGTCTCTTGTAAAAAGGTGGCTGCACTTTAATATCTGTTGTCACTGTCCATAAATTCATACCATTCACTGGTTAAAGTAAATCAGTATAGCATGTCCTTAGCTTCTCTACGGTGAACCAATGAGATATAAGAGTTGTAGGATCTTGGTCAGCATTTCTTTCTTGTCTCAGAGCAGACACAATATGACAGCGGGAAATGCAACTAATCAAGTATGTCCTACAACTACATGAAATATCATCCCGCATGTGTACCACAAAACTTTCATTCTGCATATTAGTCTTGTAGTTATAGAAAGCTACCTCATATCTTCCTATCCACAGTCTAAAGGTATGCAATTTTTTGCTAGATCAATTTGTTGCTCCAACAAAGCTTTTGATCTAGGGGTGTAGTCTCCTTTTACTTTGAATGCTTCCATGACCTTTTTTCTTATCTCTTCTAGCATCTCAACAATTGGTTTGGTTCTTGCAATCCGGATAGCGGCATTGAATGATTCTCCAAGATTATTCTCCACAACATCACATTTGGAATATTCTGTGAAAAACATGCAAATTAAAAACCACAAGTAAGCATTAAATTGATCAGGCAATTATAACCAAAGAGCAAAATAGAAGATCATACATTGACCATGGACAAAAATAGAAATCTTCAATTTATCATATGCAGTAGTACAATAAGCCTTTAGGTTTTGCATATTTCTAGCAAATTGTTTTGGGTAATAAGAATATGCAGCTGCCCAAAATAAGTCTTCAAATTCTGCTCCAACGTATTTCTTCTTCCACTTTGCGTGTACATGTCTAGCACATAATCTATGCTCTGCAAAACGCAACACAGTTCTCATGGCTGCAATCAATCCTTTTTGTTATACCGTTGCCTTGATCAAGGCCTAAGTCATCTACCAAATTTCCAAGAAACTATAACCAATTTTCAGTGTTCTCACAATCAGCAATGCCCCAAGTAACATGAAACATTTGGTCGTTTAGATCTCTGCCACATGCCACTAGAAGAATCCCTGTCATTTTCCACTTTAAGAAAGTACAATCCAGATGTAGTATTCTTCTACATGCTCTCTTCCAACCTTTCTTCAAAGCTTCAAAGCATACATAAAACCTATGGAATCTTGTTTCTCTTACCTCACACTCAACCATTGATCCTGGATTGCTTCTTTTCAACTGAGCTACATAATCAAACATTCTTGCAAAAAACTCGGCTTGCTCTTCATCGAATGTCTGTAGATATATCAGCCTTGTCCTCTCACATATTGTCCAAGACATATTGATGTTTCGCCTAAGAAGTTTTTCTTGGAGCTGAGTAGCTGATAACTCTTGATTCAGCCTAAATTCATCTATATAGAGCTCAACAATCCTAGAATTAGTGAGCAGTGACACTTTTCCTTGCCAACTGCAAGTATGCTCATTGTTTAGAGACCTAATCACCACCCTACTACTGCTGTGATGCTGAAATCTCCAAGGGCATTTTTTTTCTGAGCAAATAGCAATAATGTGCCTTGAACCAGATTTCTCATGTTTGATATCTTTTTTTACAGCATATCTATTAACAGCTTTCTTAAACTACTGAATAGTATTATACTCATCTCCAAGCTTAAACTTCCTAAACTTGCTCTCATCAACTTCAACGTGTGCATCATTACTGCCATTACCACTATAAATATCATTCTCATCATCAAAACTAAATCTATCACTGCCACTACCATTCTCCTCATGATCAACTAAATCTAGATTGTCATCATCAAACAAACAACCAGAATCATTTACTCGTCTACCTATGTATGGATTATCGTCACGGACGACATATAAGGTTACTGCACCTTTTTGGATTGCATGTTGCACTAATTTCTGATTGACTTTTTCATTATCTAGCTTTTCTTTCTTATAAGGTGTCTCTGGTGGAAACCAAGACACTCTCCTCATATTGTTTTCATATCCGAGAAATTGCACAACTGCACTCACTGTTGTCTTTAGTGTGAATGTCTCTATAGAAAAACGTCCTGCTTCATGTGCCTCTCCACCAAAACATTAATTTTCAGATGACCAATATCCATCAATATACATAAAAAGATCAAAACTGTACCCCAAACAGAAAATGAACAAATATGTAACAGTCCTGAAAAAAACACAACTTAGTGTAACTCTAAACGTTACTATATAAACAATCTATCTATAGTGGCTGGCAAAATTTATCAAACGATAATGTTCTATTAATGCTCCTTGTGACAAGTGGCTAGCAAATTTATCGTGGCTGTAATAATAATTAGCCTACATCCATTGCTATGTTCTATTCATCGATTGTTTCTTCAAGTCCATTGCTTTGACTGCATTTTTTACAAAAGTTTGAATAATTACTCGATCTGCTATGTTGTATTACTAACCTCATAATGAAGAGTTTCGGTAACACATTGATTGATATTAAGTTTACTCCAAAACCTACACACAATAAGAGTAAACAAAAATCTGTCAAGTAATATCAAAGACTTGATTTAACAAGCAATACAAATCATTAAGGAAACAAATATCAGAAATTGCAGACTAATATTAGATTCACATGACTTACGATGGTGAGATTCTTTCTCTTTCTCCTGTACAAGACTTCAAATTCTTTCTCTTATTTCATAAACAAAAGTGAATCAATACTCAACAAAATAGGAGATTGCAAAGGCCAGTTGAACCTCGATCCTAACCTTTTCCTCTGATGATATCGATATCGAAATCTAGAGCATGAACTGTTTCTCCAAATCGAGTTCTAAGCAAAATCCTAGCTCTAAAATTTTTCCCCTTTTTGATATGTATATCGTGACTTATTCCAAATGGGTTGAGTTGTTGTTTTTACCATAAAAACAAGAAAAAATTACTCAATTTGTATGGTAATTACTGAAATAGATTCAAAAAAAAAAAACAAAGAAAGGGTGTAATTACGATTGCACCCTTATTAATGTAAAAAAAAACTCATCTCTTTCCTTCTTCTTTCTTTTCTTCTCTTTTTCCTTCGATGATTCCTCTTTTTTTCTATCTTCTTCTCTTCTCTCTTTCTTCTTCTCATTCTT
>OVBA01006809.1:0-16087 GCA_900406435.1 Lepidium aucheri
GCATTATAGTTCTTTAGTTATATATTAATCTATGTTCTTATGATCATATTTTCTTTCACCCTCTAACTTTCTTAAAATCCCACAACAATATACTTAAATTCTTTGGATCTCTTCATGAAGGTTCGAAGGAGTCAAATTGTTGATACTCTCACAAGAAGTAGTGGGTTAGAAGAGAAAATTAATGCAAGAGAATGGGATAAAGAGAGTAGCTGAACTGTAAGTTCGGGATTGGAGATGAGAGCGTTTGCCTTCACACGCCATAGTGAAGAGAGAAGGAGCTTCCCACTAAGCTTGTGTAAATAAGCCGTGAATCTCGTCAAAGTTCAAGTGCAGCAACGAGTCAAGCCATATAGAAGGAATTCACTCAAGATCAAGCCTTGAAACTATTTGTTCAAACCATGGAGACTTCATGCTTGACATCATTCAGGTCACCCTCAGCCATGAGGGGGAGTACACCAAGATGTCATGTCATTGTCATGGCCGCGGCTAACTTCGTGCCTTAAGGAAACAAACCTTCCGGTTATAAAGAAGAGCAAGGATCCGAAAGGAAACCTTGTATGCCGAAACAAACCTTCCGGTTATAAAGAAGATGAAGGATCCGAAAGGAAACCTTGTATGAAAAACACGAGATGAGGATGATGGAACATATAGGAGTTGGTGTATCTTGAATGGACCATATAACTATCTCTTGTCTACATGGTTGAAAAGGTATGAATTTCACTTAAGATTCTTTACTACTAATCTCGTGTGCTCTTTGTGTGAGTCATATGCTAGGATTGCAAACAAATCAAGCAAATGCAATAAAAGAGCCGAAGGAAAGCAAGGATTGAATGTATAGTGGTGGACTCAATCAAGGAAGGATCCATTTGTGGTGTTGACCAAACGGGGGAGTCTCATTGGATGCACACAAACAAAGGATCGAAGCCTAAAGGAGAGTTCAAGAATAAAGACCTCTAACACCGCATCAGAGGTTCAAAGCTACACCATTGAAGCTGTAAAGATTATACTCTTTTTCCCTTGATGAAGTTTTGTCCCATGAGGTTTTCTTTATCAAGGTTTTTAATGAGGTAGTCTTTGCAGTTTCCAAGCTTGGACTTTGGTGAGTCGCAGCCCAAGCTTGCGGGGGAGTGTTTGAAATAAGAGTTGCTGCCCATTCAACAAATCAAAGCCGTACAAATGGTTGTACGTCTATACAACATCCGTACACATCACAAATGGACACGGCCACTTGAAGATAATGGGCCAAGAATAAGAGACATGAGAAGGAAGGCCTTAAAGACATTTGAATTGTTCTTATCTTCATTAAAGATCCGTTGGAGAAAGCATGTGGTCCCAAATGGCTAGTTGTCACTAAAGCAAGTGGTCCCAAAAGCAACTTTGTGCTTTTGTGAACCTTATTTGTAATAGTAGGCTAGATTCATTGTCTCCCTTCTTCTATATATGTCTTGTAATTCCAATCAATAATCATTAACGCCTTTGGGGGATTCTCTCTCTAAATTCTCTCAAACTCTCTTATTCTCTCTATTCTTCAATAATCTCAAAATCTCTCTCTTGTTCTTTCATTCTTCATCACATAAACTCTTCTTTTTAATTAAATTCCGCATTGTCCTTCACGGATCAATGCTAGTAGCTCGATTCTCCCTACCTTGTCAGAGGTTAATGGGCTGTAGCGAACCCATCGGTCTACTTCAACAGTTTCTTTCTTAAGGAAGACAACGGGCAGTAGTTTCGATCCTTCCCTAGACTCTTTCATATGAGAGACAACGTCTAGTAGTTTTGATCCTTCCATATACTCATTCCTATGGAAGACAACCTACAGTAGACTCGATCCTTCCATGTTCCAACTTAAAGAAATTCTTTTGGAAGACAACATCAATAGTTTTGATCCTTCCATAAACTCTTTTCTCTCACATATTTTATTCTAAAACTTTGCTTAATCTTTATCAGAATCATCCAAATGATCCATTTTGACGTCAGAACTTCTGGCCGAGATCTTAGCCTGCTCGCTACTAACGTCATCAAAAGATTCAGAAGAATTGGATGAAGAACTTTCAGATCTGGATTCAAGATCCGACTCCGCTCTAATCCTTTTCATCTCATATAGAATAATTTAAAACAATACAAAGACAATAAAGAACCGACGTCTCGGCACAAAAGAAGAGAGAGAGAAAAGTTATATTTGCAACTCGGATGAAGATAAATAGTGAGGAACTAGGTGTCGTATTTATAGAAAACTACTGGTAATCAATAAAGATATGAACTCGGTAAAATGGACAAAATACCAACACGTCATGCTTAATATCAACTTGGAAGAAGACTTTCTCAATAGTTTATTGCATATTGGAATACAAGGAACTCGGCTGACACATCATCAATAAGAGAAATAAAAATATTCATTTTCTGATATAGAATATTTCCGAAAATCCCATGAAAATCTTCTAAATAATTTCAAATCTAAACAGAATGTAACTTTTCCATTTTGATCTTTTTGTAACCGCTTCTATGCTTTATAAATAGAAGAGAAGGTCTCCACAAAGGAATCACGTTCTCACAATCAATACACTAGAAATTCAGAACAACTCGGCAATCATATTCTCAAAACCATTCTCTTTGCTACTTCTAAAAATTATAATCCTTACACATTTTCCCTCTTAGATCTCCGAGTTGGATTTTAACCTTTGTGCTAAATCCTACTTGGACACTTATTTGGTTGCTTACTTTTAGGTTTGGCACTTCTTTATGACTCACTTTATAGTCAATGACTACAGTTAACTGATTTTCAAAATTTGTTTGACATGAATTTACATAGCTCAAGGCTATAAATTCTTTAGTGCACATAATGATTATTTGATGCGTTAGTTCAAGGAAGCAGTTTGAGTATGCCATTTATGATATTTTATTACTATATGTATTGGTTCTATATTCTTTGATGTTTTTTTCAGAATAATATTATTTTATCTTTATTACTATATCTATTGGTTCTATATTCTTATATCTATTGGATTCGGGGAATTAAAAATATTTCTATCTCATCTTCTGTTTTGTTTTTCCAGCATTTGCTATTTTCTCTTCTCCGATGACAAATGTTAAGAAGAAGAAGAAGAAGCGCTCCCCCTATTTTACTTCTCGAATTGACCCTGGGTCTTTACCTAGCTCTTCCACTTTAGTTGCCACGGGAGTTCCTTTTGCGTCTGCGCCTCTTCCTTTGGTAAATCCAACTTCAGCCTCAATTTCTACTGTCAAGATAGCAGCTCTTGTCACTGTCGTTAAATCTTCAACGCCGTTAACCCTCCCTAAGTCTGACTCGCTCAAATATCAGGTCCTTACACCCAATTTGGGTGAATCTAGTCTTCAAGTGGAAGTCAATCCAACATGATGTGACTGTGTCACATGTCCGACGAAGAAATTATCGAGGAAAGGGGAACCATTTCTTCTAGAATCAGGCAAGATATATGTGAAGATACCAAACTCGATCATTGAACGCAACAAGCATGCCTGGGCGAGCTTCATACTAGGTCAGTTTCATGGAAATTTGCCTTCTATGGGAGCTCTTTATGTGATTTTAAATGGAATTTGGAGCAAGAATGCTAACGACATTTCCATTTCTAAAGCTAGTTCCAACTCCATACTAATCAAGATCCTTATCTCTCTCACTTGTAGAAGAGTACTTCTGCAAGGTATGTGGCACATAGAGGGTCAAGCTATGTTTGTGGCAAAATGGGAACCCAGGATAAAACCGGAGATGCCTGAGCTGAAGCAAGCACCAACTTGGGTTGACTTCACTAATGTTCCATCTCATTTCTTTTGTGTTGAAGGGTTAGAGTACATTGAAAGTACTGTTGGTGAACCTCTCCACCTTCACCCAAATACTACTATATGAAGCATATGGAAGTAGCAAGAGTTTACATGATTTTTGATCATAAGAAACCACTCACTAAATCAATAAATGTTATGTTTGATATTGGGGATGTCAGACAATTTGGAGTTTCAAGCCCATGGCTCCCACCATTGTGCTCCCATTGTCAAGAACAAGGCCATACTTTGAGACATTGTTCTACAACACATGTGGCTTGCACAGTTTGTAAATCCAAATCTCATGTTTCAGATTCTTGTCCCATGTCTTCCAAAAAGACAACGACAAAACCAAAATCTGAAAAATCTGCCAAATCCCCTACCAAGGATGATCATACAGAGAAGACAAAGGCTCATTCTTCGAAAGGCTAAGAAATTAAGACAAAAAAATCTCATGTTTCTGAAACCTTACCTAATCTTTCATTGGTTGTTGACCTTAGCTCAACTAAACATTCAGTACCAGAGAAAAAGTTCCCTCGAAAAAGAAGTGCCCAACTTACTATTCGAGAAACTAGACCCACATTACCTGCTAAGCTAAGCAATTATTATGCCACGATTCTTTCTAAAAAGCAATGCAAGAGGCATGTTGTTCTAGATGATGCCACTATTCTTTTTGACCCGGACTCATACTCTACCTCCAGTTCGAAATCAGAATCAGATGAGGACCCATCTAGCTCATCTAAAGAAGGTGAGATATCAGGCAAGTAAAACGTTGAGGATGTTCCTTTAAAGAATGCTTTACTTAGTCTATTTATGGTCAAACAACACAACAGATTTGAAAACCTTCAAAGAGGGCAGGCCCGATTCAGTCTTCTCAATAGTTTTTTTTTGTCAACAATATTGGGCCACAACTGGCCGGCCCATTAGCCAAGTTCCTGCATAATGCAGGCAGCATGACTTGATCCCGGGATGTGCAAGTGCACCTGCCATTTAGTGGACTTACCCCTGCCACTGGACTAAAGGCCACTTGCAATCTTCTCAATAATTATGTGAGTTATAACTTTTATTGGAATGTAAGGGGTATAAATAATGGAATAAAGCGGAGGTGTCTTCGGTCGTCAATCAGTTTAATGAAACCGCTATTTTGTAGTATTATTGAAACAAGAGTCAGAGAGGAGTCTGCTAGTGGCCTTGTTTCTAAAACCTTTCCAGGTTGGAATTTTGAACATAATTACGATTCTGCTGAACAGGGCAGAATATGGGTACTATGGGATCCTTACATGGACGCATGATCATTGCAAAGTGGTTCCGAATGATCTCCTGCATAGTAAAACATCCAAGTTGCCACTTCCCTTTTGATGTCTCTTATGTGTATGCTCACAATTCACTGCAGGAAAGACTTGCTCTCTAGGATGATATTGTATATGTCTCTACTCTACTATCTATTGCCTTTGTTCCTTGGGTTGTTTTGGGGGACTTCAATTAGTCTCTCAATCCAACAGATAGCTTTATTGACAGTTTTGGAATAACTTCAGGTATGCTGGAATTCAGAAAGTGTCTTTCTCAAGCTGTTCTCTTTGATTTGCCTTTCTAGGGTCCCTTGTATACTTGGTAGAATAACCAAGAACAAAGACCTATTGTGAAGAAACTTGACATGATTTTGGTTAATGATGATTGGATGATTGTTTTCCCTCATTCAGTCAGATGGATTTCTCAGACCACTACCCTAGCTGTTTGTCAATTGGTACATATGTTCTAGACAAAAAGCCTTTCAAAGTCTCAAATTTTCTCTTCGCATCAGAATGTTTCCTCCCTAGGCTGTATGATTTCTGGTCATCACACCACTTTGTGAGAACTGAAATGTTTGTATTATCAAAGACATTGAAGCTCCTGAAAGGACTCTTCTAGGACCTTAATCGTGAGCAATACTCTAATCTAGAATCTAGAGTTCAAGAGGCTCACCAAGACCACCTTCTTTGTAAAGCTAAATTGTTGAGTCAACCCTCACTAACAACAATAAAAAATGAGAAAGTGGCTCATTCTAAATGGAGAAATCTTGCCCACGCAGAGGAGAAGTTTCTTCATCAATGATCAAGGGTTAAATGGATCAGGGATGGAGACTCCAATACAACCTTTTTCATAGAGTAATCACTGCCAATAGATCTTCTAAGCAAATACACTACATGCTATGTGAAGAAAATTCTTGGCTTGAAACTTAACACCAAATTGAATCTGAATGTGTGGGATATTTTAAAAACCTCTTTGGTTCAGAAACAACTCCACTTCCACATGCTAAATTGAACCTGATTGACTCCTTCACAATTTTCAGATGCTCACCCTTGGATAAGTCTCTTCTCGCAGCAGAAATTACTCCTTATATCAAAGCAGAATTTTTTAGGCTTCCTCAGAACAAATCTCCAGGCCCAGATGGTTATTCATGAGAATATTTTAGAAGCACTTGGTAGATTATTGGTAATGATGTTACTCTTGCAGTCTTGGAAATCTTTACCTCTGGGAAATTGCTAAAGCAGTGGAATGTCACCATTATAGCTCTAATTCCGAAGAAAATTGGTGCAGACAAAATTAAGGATTTCCGCCCCATCTCCTTGTGTAATTCTTTGTACAAGGTCATATCTAAATTGTTGGTTGCCATTTACAACTTGTCCTGCCAACAATGATTTCTCCTTGTCAGTCTGCTTTTGTAAAAGATAGGCTCTTGGTGGAAAACATCTTATTAGCAAGAAAACTAGTTCATGGCTTCAACTACAAGTCGATTTCGCCAAAATGTATGTTAAAGGTTAACATAAAGAAGGCTTTTGATACTGTTAAATGGGATTTCTTGATCCGAGTATTACAAGCTGTATAATTTCTTGATATTTATATCTTATGGATTAAAGAGTGTATTACATCACCTTCCTTTTCTGTGTGCATAAATGGCTCTCTTAAAGGCTACTTCAAGGGACATAGAGATATACGGCAAGGTGACCCGATATCTCTGTTACTATTTCTCCTAGCAATGGAGGTTTCTCTAACATGCTCAAGTCAAAGTATGAAGCTGGTCAAATCGGTCACCACCCCCTATGCTTGCAACCAAGTATCACTCACCTATCATTTGCTGATGATGTTATGGTGTTTTTTTGATGGGAAACTCACCTCTCTGCATGGCATATCTGAAACTCTTGATTTATTCTAATTTAACTCGGGTCTGGCTATTAATAAGGAGAAATCATCGTTGTTTCACGCAGGTATGAGCCAACATGATAAGGATAATGTAGAGAGCTTTGGTTTTATGGTAGAATCTATGCCAATTCGGTACCTTGGACTCCCTCTCATGCATCGCAAGCTGCGAGTCGCATAATATTCTCTCCTCATTGACAAGATTGCCTCAAAGTTCAGTCATTGGAATACTAAAATTCTATCCTTCTCTGGACTATTAGAATTAATAAAGTATGTTATTTATAGCCTTATTAACTTCTGGATGTTTGATTTCAAGTTTGCCAAAACTTGCTTGAAGAAGATCACTCAAATGTGCTCACAATTCTTATGGGAAGGAGACCAACTTAGAGATTTATGCCAAAGGTGGCTTGGGCTACATTGTGTCTGCCAAAATCAGAAGGCGATCTAGGTTTGAGAGATTTCATTGGCTGGAACAAAGTCCTTCTAAAATTGATTTGGATTATTTTTTCATCTTATGTTTTGTTATGGGTTGCATGGAAAAGGCTCATATACTCAGCCGAGACTCATTTTGGTTAATAACACTGAAACAAACTAACTCTTGGATTTAGAAATCTCTTCTAGCTCTTAGACCCTTAGCATCTCTGTTCTTGTACTGCAAAATTGGAGATGGTAACTCTGCTAGTTTTTGGTACAAAAAATGGTTGGGATCTAGCTCCTTAATCTCCGTTTTGGGTTTAGAGGCCCCTATGAGATTTGGTATTCCTTGTCAGACCACTGTTTCTCAAGCATGCCGCAATTCAAAATGGAATCTTCCTCCTCAACGATCTCGTATCCCAGGTGCTAGGGAGCTTAGGGAATTGCTCTCTCATTTCCCTTCTTCTTCTTTCCAACTCCGATGAAGATCTATTATGTTGGAAGAACAACACTCCATCGCATAAGGTATTCTCCTTAAACTCTACTTGGCAAAAAGTGAGGCATACTTGGGACAAGAAGCAATGGGCCTCTGTAGTATGGTTTCGATTTTCTGCCCCAAAACACTCGTTTACTTTTTGGACAGCATATTTAAATTGTCTCCCTGTACAAGAAAGGTTTTCAAATTAGAACCAAACTGTATCTGATGCTTGTTTTGTCTGCAGTAACTTTGTCGATTCTAGGGACCACTTATTCTTATGGTGTGATCTTGCTTCATCACTTTGGCTGAAAATGCTGCATCGATTAAGAGATTATCCGGCCATTTTTGCATCATGGTCTATCTTCATTAATTGGCTCAAAACAAGATGTAATGCTCAGAAATCTCTTCTCAGGAAGCTCTGCTCTCATGCTCTTATTTTTCTCATTTGAAGAAAAAGGAACAACTGGTTACATAATGAAATCTCCTTATCGGCAGATCAAATCTTCCAGATGTTCAATCGTATCATCTCCGATATCATTTTCGCTAGAATCAATACTAAAGGGAATCAAAGGCTTCTCTCCCTTTGGTTTACAAACGGTAATAGCTTTGCTAACATTTAGCTAACCAATTTTTGCTTATGTTTCACAAGATATTTTTACTGTTTTTTTCTGAAGCCTTAGAAACAATATTAGAATGCTTTATATCCACTATGTAATTAAACCCCTTTCCTTTTAATAATAAATTCATATCTTATCAAAAAAAATTCTTTATTTTACTCAAATTCTTAGCTGGAACGAAATAGGCTAGTGTTCGATATCCTATAAGTTCTTGTTAATATTTTGTTGCAGAATGTTCATAACTCAAGTGAACCAATGTCGGGTAATGACAAAGAAGATCTTTTCATGACTAGTACTCACACTACAAGGAATTAAGTGTATTACATCATTTATCTTAATTGTTTGTATCAGTTATAAATTGATATAATTACTATTTATATCACTTTTAAAAATGACTCTAAAAGTGGTGATGCTAATAGTTATTGTTAATTTATGCAATTGATGCAACTATTTTCATCATTTATTGTAATTGATGTTAATTTGTGTCACCTATAAAAAATAATGCTAAAATTTGTACCACTTATGATAAATGATGAAAATAATTGTGTCAATTACTAAAAACGATGTTAATATTGTCATTAGTTACGGTAAATGATGTCAACTTTATATCACTTGTACAACATGATGTAAAAATTTGTATCGTTTATTATAAATGATGATAATATTTACATCATTTATGGTAATTGATGTTAACTTTGTGTCACTTTTATAAATGAAGTAAAAATTTGTATCACTTATATAATATATTTCTTTTACTTAAAATAATTGATGTTAAATATTTATATCAGTTTATTTAACTGTTACAACATTTACATCAATTATAAATAAATAATATTAAAATCTGATTTGAAAATCTGTTTAACGTATGCTAAATACTATTAAATGTTTTTCTTTTAATTTGGTAGTTTAAATTCTATTATATTTAAAATTTGTAGATTTACCAAGAAATTGTAACAAACTTTAGCGTTATCTTTAACAAATTTGAACAAACCAATGACAAACATATATTAAATCAAATAAAATAAAACAAATGTACTTCAAAAACTAAAGTAATAATCCATGACTAATTAAAACACATTAAGGAGTAAAATTTTATAAGAATATAATATAGAGATAAATCAATTAACTAACTCCATAACCATCCACATCACTAATCTTGGCACCAGTATTATTCAGTTCATCGGACTAAACTTGATAGTTAATATCTATGGTTTCATTAACATTATCTCCTCTTTCCTGAAAAGACATATATAACAAGAAAGTCATGTATTATTTATTGATGAAAAGAGGTTGTTTTTTTACTTAAACATAATAATAATAATTACCTGAGAATTTGATGAGTCGAGTATATTTGACTAAGGTGCCCATTCAATTTCCTAAAATATTTAAAATGTGTCCATAATATGTTAGTGTCACCTAATGTAAATAATATTAAAAAAAATTATGAAATTAATTTTTGTATGAAGGAGATGTTGAATAATTCAAATCAATTTTTAAACATTATCCAAACTAGTTGTGACTTTTTTTGAGACAAAAGTTGATGAACTCTGTTCGGGATTATGTTTTTTCTCAGTTATTTAAATCTTTAGCATATGCATAATTATTAAACAATGCTAGTTTTTACATTTATAATCGTCAAATAAATAATATAGAGAATACAAACAAAAGAATTCGATATATAACATATATGAACTATGTTTATGGTTTATTTTCATAAATATAATGAATTATAAATAGAAAAAGGAACGTGATAACAGAAAATATATTCAATAAATCACATCCTAACCTAGAAAAAATGAGATAGAAGGAGAAAATGAACATACTTGAATACGATGTGAGGGAGAGAACCATAAAAGAAAGAGAAGAGAAAACTAGGTTAATAAAAAGAGAATAAGTTTAACCAAATAGGCTAATAAGTTTATTTATAACTTGTTTATATTTAATAATGATAATAATTACGTATATTGTTAAATTTTTTTATTGAATCTCAAATAAACATGTGAATGTAGTTACATATTTTATTTTATTTTTCTGTTTTTAAAACCTGATTATAAATCAAGTGAGTAATCGTAGTTTAAAATAATACTAATGTTTGAATTCAAATTTTGACTAACCATATAAACAAAAACTAATGTTTGGATTAGTAAATGAACAAGTGTGTTCGTGTATTCTTGCTGAGTGTTTTACAGGGAATTATTATATATCCTAATCCTCATGAGATTTACATATTGGTAACATAACTTTTGATTGGTTCAAATATTTTTTTGATGAGATCATATTAAATATTCTTATATAAAATAATAAATATTTTCATATAAAATAATGTCTAATATTCTCATAGAAGTTGATGATTCTCACTCAGATAATATCAAATAATCTCAATTAAATCAACATTACTATTATACGCTACTATATACTTTGATTATTTTTATTAATAATTTCTGCAATTAAATTTAGTTGATAACTGGTCAGAATTATTTTACTATTTGTGGTCACTACAAAAGTTGTTAAAATTTAGTCTAAGTCATCTCAACCACTATTTTTATTGGCAGAAAAGTTGACTATTTTTCTCACTTAATAATACCAAATCATGTTATTTCCAATCACTTAATATATTAATTATTTATCAAATTTTTTTACCAAGTTTTAACATAGTTATAAATAAAATTAGTGTTGACACAAATTCATATTCATTGACATCAATTAATTAAAATGACATTAACTAATTTATTTGCATAAGTTTTGTGGAGGTGGATCCGAAATCCTACTTCGATCCACAAACAACAACGGGTCGAATACAAAAGAACAATCCGATTACAAGCACTAAGTTTTCAACTCGGATAATATTTGACTAGGCAAAAAGTCTCGTCTCAGAAGGTTCGGCGCGCCTGAAGAGAAGTCGGATGACACATCAGCAAACACTTGGAAATTTTTTGTTTCGACATGGAAAGTTTCCGCAATTCTAGCACGAATCTTAACACATTCAGCTCTGTCCAAATAGTTGTAGATTTTAATTTATTCTCTACACCTGTAACCGCCTCTATAAACCGTTTTTTGGCATACTTAAGTCTAATAAGAACACCAAGTCGACAATTATCTCTTCTTGTTCGTAGCTAACTAGCTCTTGCTCCAAATCCAGTCCACAAGTGTCATTGCCAATTTTCTCCCACTCTTTTAATTAGGAACCTTCGTTTTTTAGTACTGTTTGTGCTAGACTAGTTCCAACAGTTGGCGTCGTCTGTGGGGAAGATATCAAAGGACATCTTCACAAAAGTAAGATAAAACTCTGAGAGAAGAAAGATGGTTGAAGGCGAAATCACCATCAGCTCGCAGGAAAGGAGGGAACGTCTCCCTCGGGTGCACGTCGACTTAGCGAATGGGTCAACCCTGAATTCAACTCGACTCAAGAGGAGAACCAACAGGAAACTCGGGAAGATACTGATCTTCCACCGCAACCACCGAGATCACTGACGCTCAGAATCTTAGTGCGAAACTTGATCGCACAGCATGAAGATTCTGATCGGAGAAACACTAAAAGATTTGATAGACTCGAATCTCGTTTGAATGAAAGTAGTTTCCCGACTACACATGTCAATAGGCCGTGCATAAAAGCATTGGCTAGTGTTCAAAGAGCTCTATTTGGAGATGTACCGAGTCCGCAGCCAGTAAACACCTTGGTGGAAGATAACTCCGCAATGCAGAGCATGCCTGGACAACATACTCTAGCAACATTGGACGCTGCAACCGTATTGAAGATGATGGATGACATGAGGTCAAAATTCCATCAAACTACCAGCTCGGCACCCTAGATAGAAAGGATCCTAGCTCAAGCACATAACTCGCCATTCGCACTGAGGCTAAGAAGAGTCTTGGTAAATAAAGGGTTGCAACTCCAATGCCCCTCCTATGATGGGAATTCGGACCCGGTAGAATTTATGGGCACCTTCAATGTCATGATAAACATGACCAACTACACCATGGACAATGAAGACGCAGCTTACTATCAGCACTTGGCAGAGAATTTGAGCGAAAACGCCTTGGTATGGTTCAGCAAGATGCGAGCCGGGTCAATCGAAAGCTTCAACCAACTTTCTGAGTTTTTTATGAAGTAGTAAGCTTTATTCGTCAACCAGGATACCTCAACTGCTGAGTTGAGATCCTTAAAACAAGGCTTTGATGAGCCCTTGAAGTCATACCTCGAACGCTTCAAAAAGATCTTGACAAAAGCTAAAGTCAGTGAAGACATGGCTATTGAAGCCCTCCAAACTGGAATGGTGACCGGCGAGGCACTTAAACAGGACCTTTTCGTCAACAGGCTCAATACAATCTTCGTTACTCTTTGAAGAGCAGCAACGTATAGGAAAAGCAAATCTTCTCGCAGAATCAAGATACGCAGCAGAACTCGGTAACCAAAGAACCAAGAGAAAGGCACTACGAGCCGAGACATGACAGTTGAGGAAAAGCAAACTCGGTAACCACTTTCTGAGTTGGGGAGAATAACAGCCCCTGTGATAAGACATTCAACAACACTTACAACCGGAACAAATATTGCGGGTTCCACAAAAAAAACAAGTCATTCGACTGCAAAGTCCAATCAGCTGCAAGAGTTCCTTGCTGAGAAATTTAGTAAAGGAGAGTTGGAGGTTTTAGAAGAGGAAACTAAGAAATAAAAAGCACATAAATAGAAGGAAGCCGAGCGGCGAGAAGCTGCTTTCAAATCGGCAAACCCAAAAGGTGACACTTTGGAGGCAACTAAGCGAAAAAATCCGGTAGGAGACAATGACAGATCCGGTGATCCACGAGTTGTTGTCGGTGTAATCATAGGCAGATTAAAATTTTATGACAACACCATTCATTCAATCAAGAAATACGAACGGAAGATAGTCGCTTCAGTTAACCAGGAGTCCATAAGAGAGGGCATGCACATAGTCGATTCGACGATCACATTCACCGCCAAAGATATTAAAGGAGTCAGCTTCCCGTATAATAACCCCATAGTTGTCAAACTCCAAGTTGCCGACAGCGATGTTTCACAAATTCTCATAGACACTGGAAGTTCAGTAGATCTCATATTCAAAGAGACATTGGATAAAATGGCACTGCCAGATGTTCATCTCAAATCTGTGGATAGGACCTTAACCGCATTTTGATGGAAGTACATATATTATGAATTCGATTGCTGACTATGGTTTTGGTGATGCGGGATAAAGTGCAGTGTTGTATAAGTGTGGAACAAAGTACAGTATTGTAGAAGTATGAAATAAAGTATAGTACGATACAAATACGGTTTTGATTTATCTTTGGTACCAAAATATGTAATTGTGAGAAAATATATAAGTGGAGCAGTTTTTGATATAAATAATATTATATATGAAAAAATAAATAAATTTATTATATTATAATCAAAAATATTAATTATAAATTATAAATTGGAATAATTGTAGATTAATTTATCATGTTAGCTATAATTTATAACTGATAAATTAAAAATTAATTACATTATTTTGATTATAATATGATTTATATTTTCATAAGTTAATAACATTGTTTGTTAAAAAAAATCTAAGAACTTCTTTTTTGACTGCAAAATTTATTTATAATTTATTTACATTTTTTGCTATTTATAGCATTTATTAGAGTTTGTTATTATTTATTCCGTTATTTTTTTAACATCATTTATTCTGTTATTTATGATTTATTTTTGGGTCGGCTTTCGTTATTTATAATTTACTAGGTTGGTATTTGCGCTGACAGCGCAGGCTATATGGAATTTTAGTAATTAGTATATAAATATATCTTTTGTTGTGGTAAAGAGTAGTACAGCGCATAAGAACCATACAGTTTGGCATATCGACGCTAAGATTTATTTGTTTGGGATTATAAGATAACCCTGATTTCTTAGGTAGAGTAGATAGAAAACTAAGAATGGATATTTCCTGTAATTGGGTAATGATATTTAAAAGACAAATTTACTTAAATAACCCACTTTATTTTATAAATTACTTAAATAATTTACTTATTAGAAAACTAATATATATAACCTACTTTTTTCTCTGAAAATTTTAATTACAAAAATATCATTGATCTAATAAATATAATAAACAATTATAATTTTATCATTTATAAATAAATGAAAGAAATACTTTTGGAAAATAAATAATCTTAACCAACGGTAAATAATAATCAAGGAATCTAAAATATATTATTTTACTTTTAGAAAAGTTTAAATATTGAAAATAATTGTCTTCTAGATTTTGGAAAATTTCTTCCAAGTGTGTGAGATTTTTGGCAGACATCCTGCAAGTCTCGCAGATTTTTGGCAGATGTCTTGCAAGTTTGTCAAAAAACTTTGTAGATTTCCTACAAGTCTGCCAGATTTTTAATAGATTTGCAGGAAGTTTATCAGATTTTTGGTAGATTTTCTGCAAGTATACTAGATTTTTGGAATATTTTTTTAAGTATAGAAATTTTTTTGGTGGACCAATTACTTATGAGACACCTGTCAAAAATACAGGAATTGAAACTTAAAGAAGGAAGAATATTTGTGTGTGGATAATCATAAAGAAGAAAAAACCTTAGAACAATTGTTTGTTTCATTGAACATGAACTAAATAATGTAGGGCAAAATAAGTATTTTTGAAAAAATAGGTTATCTAAATAATTTAAAAATTAAAAGGTTATCTTAGTAATTTATAAAATAAAGTGAGTTATATTAGTCTATTTTTTCAATTTAAAATAATACGGACAACAGTCTTCTCAGTTTCTATTGCAAAAAATTTGTTATTTCTGCGAAATTGATTAGATGACAGTATTTGAATCCTTCTTTTATGATAACTAGAGGTTATACCGGGGTATGCCCGGTCTTTTATTCAAATATAAATATATATATATATATATAGTGACGATATATATATATATATATATAATTTCTAACTTTTAAAGTATTAGCATTGATTAAATAATATTTTGCATATTATGAATAAGAGGGTATTTTTACTTTACGTATAGATTAAGTTTAAATTTAATTAATTTTGTAAATCTTCTCCATCTATATAACAATTTGTTTCTTCTAAAACAAAAAATAACTAATAATGATATGTTTTCTACAAATTATATTGGAAGTTTGTTTATGAGTGTAGAGTAAATATTATACGAATTAAAGAATAAGTTTAAGGCTTCCTAGTATTGTATTTAAACCGTTTATTCAAAATCTCAATCTTAACTATTAGGAAGTCAAGTATCGCTTGTTGCCTTGGGATTTACCCTAACCTGATCATTCTCAAAAATTCTTCTTGGAGATATAATCAAGCATGTAAGACACGAATAAATACATAGACCATAAATCAATTATCTCTTTTTTACTAGATTATTAGTAAATCTTTCACTTTCTCTTGATCTTTGTTTTTCTTTCTGGAAAACATTTAATTATCTCTGTCAAAATCAAGTTGCAGATCATAGAAATGCTTGGAACTAAACATCGAAAGATGGTGTTACCTCTTGCGCTTTACCATACATGCCTCAAAAATTGAACAATGCTTTTATGCATGATATGTGTCTACATAATACTTTTCACACTCTTGAGTAATTAATGAGATTGTGGAATATAATT